>VDFB02039054.1:231706-368045 GCA_007258455.2 Sequoia sempervirens
ATGGTTTATTTTTAATTTTAATATAATATATCAAACTCTTATGTATAAAAAAAATGAATGTAATCTCATTTGATGTTTGTATGATTCGAATGTTATCTCTATTGATGTTATTCATGGAGGAATACTGCATATATGTGAATGCAAGTTTATTGAATTATCATTATTCTAACTTTGGAGATGTTAATGTATACTACATATTGTTATGAACAATTGACTGTCATGTGCATGTGTTAGTGGATGTAGGTATGTGTTCCATTCCTCCAGGAAGAGGGGAAGTATCACTCAGGAGAATATCTTGGTTTGGTAACTGGTAAAAGTAACTATCTAAGCACATACACACACCACATTAGAAGACTAAGTTAAGTCAGTTTGAGGTTAATAGGTAAATATTCCCTAGTCAATATGTCTACATTTGAGAGTTTTTTTTACTAATGCTTGCATTGGGTGATGTTTATATGTTTAAGATAATTTTGAGATCTTTCTTATGTTATCACAATCATATGGACAAGTGGGACGCACGTGGAGGTATGTTTAGATATATGCACATTCATGTCAACAGGATCTAATGACACATATATGCATATGTATAGATATACCACACATACACACTTATCAATATGATGGTAAACATGAATGGATTTATGTGAAGTGAATGTGAACATATATGTGTGTGTGTATAGTATATACACATATCTATATGTATATGTGTAGACACCTAAATTTGGACACTTGATTTATCCAAATTTATCCCCTTTTGTCCAAGCATCCCCTTATCCACATTAAGTAATATCGCTATTATTTAATTAGTATCTTTAATTCTATCAAATCCCTAAGGTATCTAGTTAAATAATTAAATACCTTTTCCCTTTCATCAAATGAATTAAATAAATATGTTATTTATTTAATTCCCTTTATGTCACACCCTCCATCATTTTTATCTAATCCTAATCCATCTTCTAATCTCATCATTAGGATGTGCACATGCCTAATCCTTGATTAGGATGTGTCACATCTTCCAACTTTTGCAAGTTGGCCTCTAATCTCTCTTAGCCACCTAACCCTCCTCTAATCCTTCATTAGCTAGCCTAATTAACTTTTCAAGGAATTTTTAATTCTTTTTATCCTTCCAAGGAATATTAAATTATTTTTTCTCTTCCCCATGTGATCTTTGACTTGTCACATCAAGTCACATGTGAAATCTAACCCTCTTCTAATCTTCATTAATTAGTCTAATCAAGTACTTGCACAACCTTAATCACTCCATGTCACTTAATTGAGTCAACCCTATTAAATGCTTTCTCCTTTTGGAGAAGGCACCCCTTCCCCATGTGAATTTTTAATTCACATTTAACTCTCGAAATGAAGAAATTCGGAATTTTCATCCCCATGAGGATACTTTGCCACTTTACCCCACTCATTCTCATTATGACGCACTTTATGAGGAGATCTGTCCCAACCGGCACTCGCAATTCTCCATGTCATGTACTATCCTTCCACCTCATGCACACATCACCCATTTTAAGCCATATCACTTGCCACATGTCAAGATGTGAGGGCTTGTGAGTTCTCAACTCACCTTGGCCCTACATCTTGATCTTGGTGGCTCAATCTTGACCGTCCATCTCCCTAGAGATTTCCAAAATCTCTATAAATACTCCCTCTTTTCTCTCATTTTGGAGATATCATGCATTGTAGCCAAACTCTTGCAAATTTTTCTTAGAATCCATACTTAGCCATTTTCATGCTTGCACCCACTTGAATCCATTTCCATATCATCATCTAGCTTGCATCTTGCCATTCAAGGAGCATACAACACCGAAGATCGAAGGGCCAATCAAAGGATCAATTCAACACAAGGTAAAAGGTTTCATTTGTTGTTTTTGTTTTGTGTTGATTCCAACTAGGCTAATCTTGAGGTGTAGGTTGTTTTTGGAGGTATTTTGCACTCTTTTGCTTGCTGCTCATTTTCTACCACCTAAATTTGACCTATCACATTTCTGGCACGCCCGATGGGACCCACAAACAGGTCTCTTACTTTTATATTTTCTATTTTTTTGACTTTTTGCAGGTACAGGTTACAGAGGGGCAGACCCAACCTGATAGATAGGCAGACCCGCCCTCCACAGGTGGACCTGACCCTCTCTAGAGGTGGACCTACCCTCCCGAGATTGCAGAAAGTGGTTTTTATGAAAAAATTTCATAAAGGGGCGGACTCGACCTAACAGATAGCTAGATTTTCCCTAGATAGCTAGATCTGCCCTCACAGACAGGTGGATTTGCCCCATACAACTTTTTTGAAAAGGTGAAATTATAGTGTTTTAGCAATTTTTTGACTATTTTAAGGGTTCTTAACCCCTAAATAGGAACATAGTTTAATTAAAAGGTGTTAATCAACCTTGTATGTTGTGTTTTTGGGTGAGCTATTTGACGTATCCAATCCCCTTGCGCCATTGATCCTGGGTGACGAGAAATTGTAGCTTACCACGTCTTTTGAGTCTACCTATTTTACTTTTCTTAGTGGGACCTGCTTGGGGATTTCATCACCCCAAGGGACGATTCCAACCATGCGTACAGACGGGGTATATAAAGGGGGAGAGCGAAAACTGTACCTCAATCCAACCACGTTGTAATTGGCGACGCATCGGGATGATGTGAAGAGTTGGTGTAGACACCGAAATCTAGTCTAAGCCTGTGACTTCAATATTCTTCATAATTCGTATTCTTCATGGTCATGATTAAATAATTTCAATTATTTAATTAATTCATCTTAACATTAATTCTTCTATTAATTAAATAATGTCAATTATTTAATTAATTCATCTTCTATTAATTCTTCTATTAATTAAATAATCTTAATTATTTAATTAATTCACACTTTTCTTTATTCTAGACTACTAATTAAATAAACGCTTTTATTTAATTATGTTACTAATTAACCTTATTCGCTCTCACAAATTAAATAAATTCTTATTTAATTTATTCTTGTCATATTTTCAACCATAATTAAATAAATTCCTTTTATTTCATTTAATTATTCATTTAAATCCCTTTCATCATTTAATTAAATAAATCTTATTTATTTAATTATTCTTCAAATATCTGTCTTGGAATTAATTCGAATTATTTAATTTATTAATTCTATTTTAACACATTCTCTATATTTTAGATAATTATGTGAGTTATCTAAGTATTTCACTTTTACTCTAATTGACATCTATTTTTAATCGCTTCCGCTTAACTATTCATTTGATAAACCGAGTGGTCAGCTCAGTAATCTCGCATCATGTAATCCCCACCTCTAACTCATTTTATAGACATGCATATTAATTAAATATTCTTATTTAATTAATTAAGTGTTGTGCGTGTATTCAACAGTAGAGTTGTTTAATCAATCTTCATCTCTTTGTCATAAAAGATATTTCTTATGTTTTCGAATGAATCAAGATTAAATCATTTATTTAATCTTTAATTCTATTTCTAATTCGAATCACTCATGTCACTTCTATTAGTTATCTGAATGCATGACTAATCTCTCAATCTCAACCGTCTGTTAATCTTTCAATCTTGGCCTGTTATTCGAATAATCAATTTTCTATAAATTGATTTGTCATTCTTCATTCCAATCTCTCTCGCGAATTTTATAACTTTTGAGAGCACTTTGTCTTGAATCTTCGATATTTTGCTAATCACTATCTTAAGCTATACTTGCACGAACTTGAAAATCTGAGGGCAATTATACTACACAAGCAAAATGGAGAAGGGCAATCGAGATGAATCATGGAAATACGTTTGGAATTGGTGAGATTGTTTCAGTTTTAATTACGTTTTTACTTTCCCATGTTCTTTGTTGCTTAATGTATGAATTTGCATTCTAGATTTAGTATTGTATGCATGTGTGTGCTTCTAATTCCATCTAATCTTCCTTTGTCATTTCATTGTTGAAAAGCTTGTTTCATTTTCAGCGTTACATTTTGGTGATCCCGACGTGAAGACACCATCTTCGTGAATCCGTAGATCTTTTAATTTTTGTTTTTGCAGATTTTTCGTATGGAACGACGCATGTGAAGTTTCTGCACTACAATTGATTTTTCAACCGCATGTGAAGTCAACCACACCAGTTTTATGAACCACATCCGGGATGAGAACGACGATTCGACAATTCTCGGGAATCAGTAAGTGATATCCCAGCCGCGAATCAAAAAATAAATGACGATCTCGAATCGGTAAATAAAACGACGAATCGACCGGTAAAATTTATTTTTCGCTTCCCACACCTAAAATTTTCAATTGATTTTCGTGGTTACTAATATCTTATTTTCAAATGGTGGCCTTTTCTTGAGTTGACAAGTTTTTCATAGATCTATCGATTTAAGACAATATTGAAAATTAATAATGATATCTTCTCAGACGCCAGGGAAGACCCTAGTTAAATTTTGGAAACGTATTGTTTGGCGCTGTAGCAAATCTTCATTTGCTGTACCAATAACAAGTGTTCATCGTTTGGTGCTAAAAGCACAAGTTTGGTCACCTCTTGCACGACTTGGTACAATCGGGCATTCCTCCCCTCAGGCATCCGCGGCGCATCCTCGGGTGTAAGAGAAACTACCAACTCTGTAACTTGGGCCTCAAGCTGCGGGGAAAAGTACTCTCACCCCGTGATCTACTCGCACTCCAGAGCACCCCAGTAACCCCAGGGACTTCCACCCCAGATACAGTGGGTTCGGGAAACCCTAAGAATCAATGCAGGTGGTTCCGAATGATGGATCCAAAGGGGACTCAAAGGCCATGGATCACACCACCTAACCGAATGCCCGAATTAAATACCTTTGTTGGTGTAGGACCAACCTTATTTGTGGTCATGTTGCTTGGCATCGGGTAAGGCTTATCAAGTTCAAGATACTCACCACCATCCCCTTGAGTAGAGATAGCGCTCTTGGGAGGTCATTGCCCAAAGAATTCAGAATTGGTGTGCTCAAAAGATGTTAATGAGCCATGGAGGGGAGCCAATGCCACCAAATTCCTAAGCTATCCGCTCTCGAGAAGGAAAGGTGTTCATCACCAATCCGGGGTATTTCGGTGAGCTATACCAAGTATACAAACCCTAGGCTTTTGGCCTATTAGGATGTGCTTGTCTGTTATCACTTTAAACGTTCTTTGAGTCCAAAATTGAAACTGAAAACACTTTGTCTTATGATTGTCTTTGATTGTCAGAATTTGATCACGAAAAATGGAGTCAGTTTAAATTTCATGTCATTGAAAATTCACAGAGAATCGCAATTGTTCACCAGAAACACGCATCTGTTAATTTTGAGTTGCATATGTTAAATTTGAGTCGCATCTGTAATTTCTGAGTCGCATCTATAATTTTGGCTCGCATTTGATTTATAAAGGTCGCATCAGGTAGTTTTGAGTCGCATCTATTATTTTGGCTCACATCTGTTCTGAAAACACTGCATGCGTTGTATTGTGAGTCGCATCTGTCAGTTTGGACGGCAACTGTTAAATTTGAAACACATCTATCTGATTACCAGAATAACCAAAATTCACAGTCACTGTCCAGTTAGCAGGGTTATACCAGTTCCAGTGGTCTTCATACAAACAGTGAAACATAAACCTGAAACGATTTGCTCAATTTTGCATCCTTTAGGTTCATTTAGTCATTACCATAGTTGTCTTCAGTTAGCATTTACCTCCATCTTAGGGTTCATAGTACTTTGCATTAGACTTTTAGAGAGGTCACTTTTACACACTTTAGGAGTAGTCCACCATCTATACTCTAGAAAGGTCATAGTGTCAACGAAATATGCCATTGAACCTAGTCTTATCATCATCTACTTTGTCCTACAGAGAGTCGTCCTAGCTCATCAGTCTAGTTAGGAAACTCAGCTTGTCTTTGATCTTTGTCCTACATTGTTTCCTTGACTTATCTAAATTGACACTTTGGTTTGACTTTAGGTAGTTGGTCCCTTCACCTTGGGATTATAGAATTGATCATTTTAGGGTCTCACTTAGACTTCTTGCACCTTTAGAGTCTAGACTAGTATCATCATAGGACATCCCTTATTTTGCATAAGAAAACCCCAAAAACATAGAATAGAGTCATACAGCTTCTAGATATAGTTTTGCATTTCCTGCATATTGAGCTTGTCTTACATGGTTGAAACTAGGTCTAAGAGAAGAGAGAGAGAAAACATGTCGAACCCAAGTGAGTTCATCAACCCATTTTCTTCAAGACCTCATAAGACTCTATTAGACAAATTTACCACTAGAAACACTCAAGGACATGTTACAACAGAAGACATAGAGGCTGCCGCACAAGACCCCGAGTTTGCCTCTTTTGTAGATGAGTACCTAGCAAACGATCGTCAACGGTTCTTAGGAAAATTGCTAGCTGAAGGTGCTACCTTACCTCCAGGATTTGATATCAGTACCTTACAAACTCAACCTACACAAGGGACAAATACTACGACTGCTAGTACTACTATACCTCAAGTCAGTACGACTATGCCATCTAGCACGTCTACACAGAGTACAACAGTCCATACGTCCCCATTTGGTATACCTAGCATGACATCAGGATTTAATTTCACTACAGGGGCATCCTCATCCACTCCCACTGGTCCTCTTATTGGGAGTAAAAGACCTAAAACGTCAGCGCATACATCATATGCCGGTGTCACAAGTGCACAATCAACAACCACACCTGCTGCTAGCATCATGGGTACCTTACCACAGTCGATGGCCATACCTAGTGCTCAAACCACTAGTACTATACCAAGGATTACACAAACAGGAGGCATTCCCTCCTTCCAATATGGCAATCAGAATCCACTCTTCCAGACTAGCAGTCAGGGTCCATTTACATCGATTATGAATCAGAACCCTTTTTCACAGATTGGTAGTCAGAATCCATCCACACAGATTCCAAGTCAAAACCAATTTACGTTGATTCCGAATCAGAACCCCTTTTCATAGATTGGTAGTCAGAATCCATCTACCCAGATTCCAAGCCAAAACTATTTCACATCGGTTCCAAATCAGAATCCCTTTTCACAGAGTGGTACTCGGAATCCATTTACACAGAACCCAGGTCAACACCAATTTATGCTGACTCCAGCTCGAAATACACTTACCGACATTCCGAATCCGAATCCACCTCAGATGCCAACGTTCAATCAAAACCCATCACGAGACTTGGGATTTCAAAACGCATACATGGATCCGCATAATCCTCCTAGCACATCTTTGACCCAAGTTGACGTCCTACAAACACAAATGCAGGCATTACAAATGCAAATGGATAACATGTCAGTCTCAACTAAGAAATCATTTTCACTGAAGGACATATGCCCATTCCCTTTTGATAGATCATTGTACATGACACCTTTCCCTCACGGATATGTCATACCGAATCTTCCTAAGTATAATGGCAAACGCAATCCAGTAGAACATATCAGGGAATTTTCTACTATATGCATAGATGTCGCTTACGATCCCACGTATCTTATGAGGTTATTCCCATGAAGTCTTGTAGGAGTGGCACTAGAATGGTTTTCAGGTTTAGATTCTGGCATTAGATCTTGGGGCGAACTAGTCAAGAAATTTGTGGAGCAATTCTCCTTCCACATTGACCATGAGATAAATATAGCAACCTTGTGCCACACAACACAAGATGAAGGTGAAACATTCATTGCTTTCTTCTAGAGATGGAGAACTATTGCTAGTAGATGTCCTGTCGAGATACCTAAAAAACAAAAGGTTACAATGTTTCAAGAAAACCTTCATCCAAAACTCAGGAGTAACTTAAGGGTACATTGCTGCATATCTTTTTCAATCCGTGGAAAAGGTGATAATAGAGAAGGATCTCTATTGAAAAGGGTAGAACTCAAAATGACAACGGGCCAAATAGAAACTCATCAGATATAGAACACCTCTACCTGGATGTCAGACATTCTGGTCTCACAACAAAAATGTCACCAATGATGGGGTGGTGGATGCTAAAACATTACAAGCAAGACCCCTCCTCACATTACAAGGACCTCATACTTTTTCCAACACGCTTAATGCTGCCAATCAACCTCCTAACACGGTCTCAAATACTCAACGTCCACAAACAAGGAGATTCCAAAAACGTGAGTTCACTCCCTTAGGGGAACCCATTGAGTCGGTGTTCAAACAATTGTTACAACACAACCTCATACAACTGCAGGAACCAAGAAAATACGATCCAGGACAGTTTAAACCAACTTGGTGGGATGACAATGCCTTCTGTGATTATCATAGGACAAAGGGGCATAACCTACAAAACTGTCGACAACTGAAGAATATCATACAGGATCTTGTTGATAAGAGAATTATTGAGGTTAGTGGACAAAAACAAAAGACATCCAACACTGATCATCAGGTCTTCTCAGACCCACTACATGACCATGGGAAAGGAACTGTCCCCAGTTTGAGTACTAAGACCAATATGCCCAATATGCTGTGAGTATCAAACATGATTATGATAGTGGCAAAATCATTCATTGGTCATTGATCAAACATCAATACCATTACTATCAATGCTAATCCCCACAAAATAATACCGCCAGTACAAGCTTCATTATCCCAGGCCTCCATCACAAAGAAACACCCCAACCTTCCAAGTTACAATATTATAACCTTACTGACCGGGCTAGGGAAGACCCTAACAAATTTAATCTTAAATCGTTTATCTCTCCGAAAGCATTGGTCTATCCTCGATAAGGCTTTACAGAACACCACGGTCCCTACTGACCTTGATGTCAATCGTTTCCAGGAAATGGTGGGCTACTTGACCAATAATCATCATGCCATGTTTTCTTAACAAGACTATGCCACATATAAGACGAACCACAATGACCTTGAAGACTAGGAAGTCCTCAATACAGACACCAAGGTTAGACGAAGCCAGTAGACTTGTTGTGGTTAAATCTATGCACTTTAAAACTAATTAAGGCATTAGGTATTTCAGAAGCATGCGTAGACACCACCAAGAGTATTGTCATTAAGGCTTATGATGATGAAGAAAGAAAATCAAAGGGGGTGGTAACACTTCCTATTAGAATTGGTCCTGCGGTAATGAAGACAAAGTTCCAGGTCTTGGATCTCACCCTCCCTTATAACCTTTTGCTAGGTAGACCATGGATTCATGCCATGAAGGCAGTCCATTCCACATATCATCAGTGTCTTAAATTCCCTTACAATGGCACTGAAATAACTATAGATGGTGATCCCGATCCTTTCCAGTATTGCACCAATCTAAAGGACATCCCTCAATGTCAAGTGCCGGTCAACCAAGAGGCCTCACCGTCTAAACCATCTTCTTATGTTGACCCATCCACGCTCACTCGAACATCTGTTGCACCTTCACTTCCCACTACTCCTAGGGTTGAGATCCAAGACAAGGGTTGTGGAGAGTATTACATGAAGACTTCTTATTGTGTTAGCCATTTGGTTCCTCCTAAGTCATATGGTTTGCCTACAACAAGTAAGGGACAGTCTATAATCACTATACATGTTCCCCCCACAACAACTTTCACTAAATGGGGTGAATTAAGCAAAGAGGCTGTAGATACAGAAGATGTTACTTCCTGGCTGTACAAGGAAGATAATCCAGAACCCCTTTTACTTTCTCATATTCCTACAAGTCTATATGGAAAGGGTTTCAAAATCATGCAAAGTAAAGGATATGATGGACAAAGTGGTTTAGGTTTAAACCAAGATGGCAGAGTGGAACCAATATTTGTTTCTCAATGGCCAAAAGGAGTGGGGCTAGGGTTTCAACCGATTCAGATTGGCGTTCCTAGTACTCCATTACCCTTACTTGAGGAAGTACGTGCTTCAGAAGACATTAAGACATCTCACGAACCAATAGACCAAAATCATTGTAACTCTCCCGACTCTAATGATTATGAGTAGGATTCCTTATCCTCTACTTCTTCCATGGACCTTGACAAGTTATTTGGAGAACTTGACTTGATGCTAAGTTCCTCACCAAACCCCTTAAATTCCTGTCCACCAAAGAAAATGACAAAAGAGGAGTGGTTTAAACACTACTATTGGGAATCACTTGATCCTACCTCTTGGCCACCTGAGCCACCTCTTTCTGATTGTCAAACCTTGGCATTAGGCCCACCTATTCATCCACCTAGACCCAAACCCAAGAGCAAAAAGGACTTGGTACAAGACTTTTGTGACCACATGAATAATTCAATTTTTACCTTGACTCCATTAGACTTTGATAACTCCGACGATGACATGCCCTTAGTTTATCCCCAACTCATAGATTGGGATCAACAAGATATACCTGTCTTAGACACTTTTGAGAACGACGAAGCAATTGCTGAGTTCTTGGGATTACGTGAAGGCATACCTAATGGGGATCATAAAGCTGGTTTTACCATTGACTTGGACAATAAAGCATATTTTGGGGAATCTGTTCAACCCTCCAGTCGCAAAAATGAGAAAAAGAATAAACAAGATAAAAAGGACGAGTCTCTAGGTGAAAACCGTAAGGCACCTCTAGACCATGAAAAAGTAAAAAGAAAGGACGCATCCAAAGGTGAAAACCTCTCTGAGGCGCCTAAGGATGGAGGTTTGAACATTCTCCCCATTGCACAGGAAAAGTCACCCATGCTCATGGAAGAATCGATAGAAGTCAACATAGGCACAAAAGAGAATCCTCGATTGATTTATTTGGCAGTGTCACTGACAACACAAGAGAAATCAGAGTTCCATGACTTTGGAATCGTAGACATAAATTCCTTGGTTGGTCATATGCCCATGCCCGGGTTGGATCCTCGAATCCGCCTCACATCACTTGCCTCGCGAACTGTGCTAAAACCAAGAAAGGTAGCTGAGAAAAAATGCATCCACAAATTGCTTTATTAGGTCAAGGCGTAACTCAAGAAACTCTTAGACGCTGGTTTCATCGTATCTATTGACTATGCATTGATTTCCAATCTTGTACCTCGCTTACTAAACCAGTCAGCATCCGTGATCCGCACTAATTTTAGAGATATCAACAAAGCTTGTCCTAAGGATGATTTCCCTTTGCCTAATATAGACATGACAGTTGACATGATAGCAGGATATGAGATGTTGTCCCTTATGGATGGATTCTCATGATATAACCAGATCAGAATTGCAACTAAAGACCAACCTAAGACAGCCTTCACCTTTGTCCTTAAACGATTATTGAATGTTATGCCCTTCGACTCAAGAATGCAGAAAGCAACTCTATCAACGCGCTACGACCACTATCTTCATGATTTAGTACACACTTGTATGGAGGATTATGTCAATGACCCTGGCTGTCAAACTACGGGCGCGTAACATTTATAAGTTTTAGGACAAAGTATTCTGCGGGCTGAGAAGCAATGTGAGACTCCAATCCAAAGAAATGTGTTTGGAGTCAAGTTAGGAAAGTCATAGGGTTATATCATTTCTAGACGAGGCATTGAAGTAGATCCCCGCTTAAGGTAAAAGCAATCATGGACATGCCACCACCCAACAATCTCAGTCAACTAAGGACATTACAGGGAAGGTTGCAATCTATCAGAAGATTTATAGTGCAATTAGCAGACAAGACGCACCCTTTTCAACATCTACTTAAGAAAGGAGTACCCTTTGCATGGACACCTAGGTGTGAAGAGGATTTTCAACTGATTAAAGAATATTTACTTACACCACCTGTTTTAATGCCACCTGTTGAAGGGAGACCATTGATTCTTTATATCACAGCAACCCAATCATCACTCGGAGCATTGCTTGCACAGAATGATGATGAAGGTCATGAAAGGGCAGTCTATTATATCAGCCAGCCTTTGGTTGGTTATGAGCTAAATTATAGTAACATTGAGCATGCCTGTCTTGTAGTAGTATTTGCTACCCAAAAACTGCGGCACTACATGTTAAATCATCAAACAATGCTGGTTGCTAAAATCGATCCACTGAAATATCTTCTTAGTAAGGCAGCATTAACAGGACGACTGGCCAAGTGGGTCATGATACTTAGTGAATATGATATACAGTATGTAGAAAGAAAGGCTATCAAAGGACAGGTCATTGTTGATCAGTTAGCTGATGCACCCATACAGGCAGATCACCCATTAGTGGCAGACTTTCCTAATGAGTTCATATTCACATTTGACACAAACATAACATGGAAACTGTACTTTGATGGTTCACATACAAATCATGGTTCAGGGGCTAGGATATTGTTTATCACACCACAAGGTGATTCCATCCCTAAGTCATTCAGGATTGCATTCCCATGCACTAACAACATGGCAGAGTATGAAGCTCTAGTGACAGGGTTACGCATGGCGGTCAAGTGGAAAATCAAGAACCTACAGGTATATGGTGATTCTCAACTAGTAATCAGGCAGGTAAATGATGATTATGAGACTAAGGATGAGAAGCTTGCTCCGTACAAGCGCATGGCTGATAGTTTTAAAGAGTACTTTGACAAAGTCAAGTTTCATCAAATACCTCATGTTTTAAACAGGGCAGCAGACGCCATGGCTACAATTGCATCACTTCTTGACATTCCTAACAATGTGCCTAAGTTTGAGTTCTTGGTATAACAGCTTTTGGTCCCCGCCTATGATATCCCAGATTCTGAAATGGTGTGTGACATCGTTGGTCTCGATTCCCCTTGGTACAAAGAAATTTATGATTACCTTCATGCCGAAGTCATCCCCATTGGCCTATCCAATAACCAACGTAGGACATTCCTTCGCAAGTCAGCCAAATACACCATCGTCGGAGACACCTTATATAGACGTGCCTTAGATAATACCCTATTGAGATGTCTTGATTCTACTGAAGCACAAGCAACCTTGCGTGTGGTGCATGAGGGTATATGTGGTTCCAATTCTAGCGGTCCTACCTTAGCCAAAAAGATTATGAGACTGGGTTACTATTGGCCTACTATGGAAAAAGACTCATATGTCTTTGTAACAAAATGTTGCCAATGCCAAGTTCATGGAGATTTGATACATGCCCCAGCACAGGAGCTTCGTCCTATCACGTCACCATGGCCTTTTTCCCAATGGGGACTCGACCTCATAGGTAAGATCCACCCCACCTCATCTAATGGACACAAGTTCATTATCACTGCCACTGAGTACTTTACGAAGTGGATTGAAGCCATTCCTATGACATACATTACCGGCACACAGATTTCTAGATTTATCTTAAACTATATCATCTGTCAGTATGGTGTCCCTCAGTCCATAATCACTAACAATGGCCGCCCATTTAAGAACCAAGAAGTCTGCCATTTGTGTGATCAATTTCATATCCAACATCACTTCTCTACTCCATACTACCCCCAAGGTAACGGTCAAGCAGAGGCGTCTAACAAGACCATCATTAGAATCCTCAAGAAGACTATCAATGATGCTAGTCGTGACTGGCATTTACAGCTAAACCCTGCCTTATGGGCTTATCGTACAAGTATTCGTACTCCCACTGGTGTTACCCCATATTCACTTGTCTTTGGATTTGAATCCATTTTACCTATTGAGGTCGAGATTCCATCCCTAAGGGTATCACTGAAGGGCCACATTGACGATGAAGAGTACCGAGTGTCAAGACTCCATGAGTTAGAATTCCTGGATGAGCGTAGACAGAAGGCACTGGACCATCTCCAAGCATATCAGAACTGCCTTCATCGTAGCTATAACAAGAGGGTTTTAAATAGAAATTTTGACATTGGTGACTTGGTTTTAATGGAGAACCCAAAGAATCAAGCAAAAAGAGACAAACCAAGAAAGTTTGAACCTAATTGGTTGGGACCTTATGTTGTTACAAAAGCTTTTGGATCGGGAGCGTACCAACTCTCTACTCCTGAAGGCGAACCATTATCCTCACCAATCAATAGTATGCATCTGAAGAAGTTCTACGCATAGCTTCTGGGAACCTTTGTCTTATTTAGCAAAAATACAAAAAAATCAAAAAATCAAAAAAATTGTTATCAAGGTGAAAACCTAGCAAACAGGTGTCTTGATAACACCAAAAAAATTAGTTAATATGGAAAATAGTAAAGACAAATCAATCGTCCAATGGTGAAAACCACTTCGGTGGCGCTTTGGATAGGTACCATGGTGAAAACCTGGCAAACAGGTGCCATGTGTACTCAACCCTGCTCCTTTGTCTACTATTATTCTAATCTATCTTGTACATACACCACTTCCCTGTACATAGCCTCTATCGTGTACATAGCCCACTTCCCTGTACATAGCCTCTACCGTGTATATAGCCCACATCCGTGTACATAGTCCACTATCCTGTACATATCCCTTACCTTTTGTGTCCATCACTTGTATATATCATTCCTAATAAGTGGTAGTCTTTTCCATAGCTTGGAATGATTGACATCAAGAGCATTTCATATCCCCCATCTTACCCTATTCATCATCAATTGGTCTTATACTCGACTGGGGGAAAACACTTGACATGTGTCATATTGGTTCTTACATTGGCTGTGTTGGAGACGTAAAACCATAAGAAAATCCAAAACATCACAAAATGACCTGAGAAAACACAAAAACATCAGAAAACTTCAAAAAGACAAAAAAATCACAACATTTCAAAAATCCAAAAACAAAGTCAGAGTCAGTCGCACTTGTAAGTCTTTGTCATTTATCGAACTACGTTGCCTCTGTGACTGGACATAGGCAAGGCCATCTGCCAATGTGCCCCCGAGGCATTAGGTCAGTCCGTTTAGGTTTGTTTGTACAAATTAATGCATCGATCCATATGTCTATATAACAAGGTCATTGGTAGTGTCGAACTACGAGGTCTCTGTGTGTACAACGTAGGCAAGGCCATCACACGATGAGCCCCCGAGGCCGCACTAGGTCAGTCCATTAGGGTTCGTCACATTCACTTTCACACACGTCTTCTATTTGTAGTCAGTCTTGTCGGTCGCAGTCAAGTCGAACTACGAGGTCTCTGTGTGTACAACGTAGGCAAGGCCATCACACGATGAGCCCCCAAGGCTGCACTAGGTCAGTCCTTTAGGGTTTGTCATCACACACAGTCAATTGTCAACACGTCATATCAAGTCATGCGATACTCTGGTGAACAAGTCAGCAATGTCTCTGAGTCATATCAAACAACTTGCCAAACAAAATAATTCAAACAGATCAACCAACCATCTGCTACAGGATGTGTCCTTCTTGGAAATAGACGTTATAAAAACAATCAACCTATGTCTTATTCAAGATGCGTCCTTCCTGCGTAATCGACAAGGTCAAAACAATCAAACGTAGCCTTACACAGGTTATCACATCAACGGCATCTGACTCAATGTCTTATACGATACATGTCTTTCTGAAACCAGGCTTTGTCATGCCTTATACAGATAGTCATAACATCGAAACCAGACTTACAGTCTTATCCGGTATGTGTATCTCCTGAAATCAGGCTCTACCAATCAACAAATCAAACAAACAAATCATGTTTTTGGCAAATATTTTCATTGGCTTATTGACTTTATGGCTTATTTATCTTATCATTTATCTTGAATTGATGACTGGGATTCATGTTACTAGCTTTCTCAATGATGTCCCATGAAGGATTTAGAGAAGCAATGATGTATCAAAATCCTATTTTCTTTGACTGATGTCTGTTGACTGTCTTTTCAATTTGATTTTGAGTCATGTTACTAGATTCCTCAAGGATGTCCCATGAAGGATTTAGAGGAGCAATGATGTATCATGACCCGTCTTTTCTTTCGTTTGTTGTCTGTGGTTTGTCCTGACAAAAAGACTGGGGCAACTTGTGCCTTTAGTATGAGTTAGTGACAATCCTTGTCTGCGACTGTCTGTTATTTAGCAAGTGGATGACCTTGCACACCTTGATCTATGTCATATCATGGTGTTTTTCTCCATTTGTATTAGTCCCGCCCAATGATGATAAAGTGCAGAACCTTTTGTGATACAGCAAAATATCGAAGATTGCTAATACTAACATCTATCTCCTGTCTTTCGTTCTTTCTCGATCTTTCTTTTTGCACTAACATTTCTTCTTTTCTACATCTTCACCACCCTTATCTATTTTTCTCTATCTTTTTTCTTTCATCTTCTAGTTCTCTCATCAATTTCGAGAGCACACTCATGTTCTTTGAACCCACCTGTCCTCCCGAAGGGGCATACCTTCACCTATTTTACACTGGGGCATGACTGGGCCATATTTTCAAATTTGACTTTCTTTGACCTGGCGCCCTAGCGACTGTTGGATCAAGGGGGACGAATGTGAATAGCGAGAATCTGGTTTTAACTGCGGCTTCCCTATTCTTCATGAATTGGTATTCTTCTATTGATTAAATAATCTTTATTATTTAATTAATTCCCTGCTAACATTAGTGCTTCTATTGATTAAATAATCTTAATTATTTAATTAATTCATCTTAAATTAATTCTTCTATTGATTAAAATGTCTTGGTATTTAATTAATTCATCTTAACATTAATTCTTCTATTAATTAAATAATCTTGGTATTTGAGTGAATTCACTTTTCTTTATTCTACCTTATTAATTAAATAAATGCTTGTTATTTAATTATCTTACTAATTAACCTTATTCTTCCGGTTAACTTAAATAAATCATTATTTAATTTATTCTTTAACATATTTCAACTATAATTAAATAAATTCTTAATTTATTTAATTATTCATTCAATCCTTTCATCCTTGGTTAAATAAATATTATTTATTTAATTTATCCTTAGAATATTGTTTCTTGAATTAAATGAATTATTTAATTCATTAAGTTTATTTTAACACATTCCTCTATATTTTAGATAATTATGTGAATTATCTAAGTATTCACTTTTACTCAACTCGACATCTATTTTAATCATTCAGTTAACTATTGATTTAATGTTTGAGTGGCGTCTTCAAGTAATCTCTTTGTCTAACCATTCAATCATCCACTTCTAACTCAATTGCGTGTACATGCGGATTAATTAAATATTCTTATTTAATTGATTAAGTGTTGTGCGTGCATTCGAACAGAGAGTTGCTTTAATCAATCTTCATCTTTGTCATGCAAAGATATTTCTTATGTTTTCAAATGTCGAACTGAAGATTAAACCATTTATTTAATCTTTGAATTCTGACTCTGGTCGGATCCTCGTATTAAAAGCTACATCGGTTCAATAAATTCATTGTCTGATAAAGTCCCGATCTGACCGTTGGATTTGATCTTCCAATCTTGAACATCATTGAATAATCCAATTTTTCATAAATTGATTTGTCATTCTTCATTCCAATCTCTCTCGCAAATTTTGTAACTTTGGAGAGCACTTTTGTCTTGAATCTTCGATATTTTGCTAATCACTATCTTAGGCTATACTTGCACGAACTTGAAAATCTGAGGGCAATTATACCATACAAGCGAAATGGATAAGGGCAATCGAGATGATTCATGGAAATACGTTTGAAAATTGGTGAGATTGTTTCAGTTTTAATTACGTTTTACTTTCCCATGTTCTTTGTTGCTTAACGTATGAATTTGCATTCTAGATTTAGTATTTGTATTGCATGTGTGCTTCTAACGATCTAATCTTCCTTGTTGTCTATTGTGCAAAGGCTTGTTTCATTTTCAGGCGTTCACCCTTGTCATCCCCACCTAATAATGGACTGCATCATGTTTCGAGGAGCCAACAAAATCTATCATGGATTAAATTAACTCCAGGGAGCATGAACTATCAAGGAAAGGTCTAGGCCTTCGACAAGGTATTTTAGAGCCCATCCAAGTCAAAGAACAAATGCATGCAGATTAGCGTTCTATTCCCAAGACTCACAGAAATCTAAACCGTTGTTACTTAACCTCTAGAGCGTCCTCCACTTGAGCCTTTTCAAAAGAAATGTTGGCTCTTCCCCTTCGCTCCCACCAAATCGCCATGCTGCCATCCCTCCTCCTACATAAGTATCACCTCCAAAACAACCGTCCATATTCCTCCCTCATCTGCTCCATCCATTTTGGGTCCTTACATCCCTCCATCCACCATCTCCCATCCTTCATCTACTCTATCCATCTTGGGTCTGTATATCCCAAGATCAGCTCCTCCATCTCATCCTTTCACCCATCCAACACCTATACATGTCATCCATCATAAACATCCCTCTTGTATATCCCATAATCAGGGATCAACAAGGCACATACCTACATTCTCCATCACTACCGTAATCCCCGCTCCCTACCTCCATCACTCCACATCATCCACTCTTCTCACACCCAGCCATTGCTAGATGCGAGCACTTTGGATGCCCGAGGAGGGAAAAATGCATCAATCTAAACACCCACATGAATCCAAAGCTTCCCATGTCCCCTCTAAAAGACATGGTAAAGAAAAGAAAAACAAAATCCCAAATCAAAATCAATCAATCTAAACACCCACATGAATCCAAAGCTTCCCATGTCCCCTCTAAAAGACATGGTAAAGAAAAGAAAAACAAAATCCCAAATCAAAATCAAATCTATAGCTCGCAAAGAGCCAGCAAAGCAAAGATCAAAACCATGTGGATCCCGAAGAATAAAGATGCAATACCTTCAAATGAAAAATCTGTAAGAACATCCAAAGTTGTTAATCCAAAAGCTAATTATACACCCCTTTCATCTCCTAAGTCTGTTTTGGATCCCTATGTCCCGAAATTCACTATTCCATCTCCTCCATTATCCCCACATTCTCCATCCATTAATCCTCTTATCTTTTCACATCCACCACCACATGTGCCAATGTTGGTCTTGAACTCATCTCCCCATCACATATCCACCCCATCATTCCATCCATACGCTTTCCAACATCCCACCCATTATCCCATGTACCTCCCCCATCAAATCCCTCTAATTCATCCTCTTGCATAATCCATTTATCCTCATAAGATTGTACCAACATCCAACAGTCGGTTCGAACATGATCTCTTAATACCTCAAATGGAACTTGATGCTTGAGTTCGTCATCCATATCCTTATCGCATGTCTTCTAAATCCACTTATTCGCCTCCCTATCCTTATCCATCTCCTTCTGCATGCTATGCAAAAAATCTAAAAAATCTAAAAATCCAAAAAAGTCAAAAAAATCAAAAATCAAAAAATAAAATAGTAAAAAGAAATTATCCATCCAATGGTGAAAACTTGAAAAACAAGCACCTTGGATAAGTACCATGATGAAAACCTGGCAAACAGGCATCATGTGTAAATCCCCATCTGCACATGGGGGTAGCTTCTTGATATGCATTCCCTCCATCCGCTATGCTTCCTGCTACGCTTTCGGCTATGCACCCATTTTCTTGCTATACATCCTTTTCATCCATCCCCTCCATCGTATCGAGCTTACACATCCTGTTTGGCATATCTCATTTATCCCAATCCTTCCATCCTCCTTGTGGTCTTGATAACAATGGAGCAAACATATAAGCATGCTTTGGACACCTCTTAGCATACATCCCCCTCATTCGCACACTATCTTAATCCTCATCCGCACTCATCTATCTTCCTTATCCACCCGTCATGCTGCCTTCCATCTCCCTTATCCATGCATCCTATCTTCATCCATCTCACTCTTTTATCTTCCCATCCACTTGTCTTCCATCCTTCATTCCTCCCCGCACATGACATATCTAGAGTGGAGGCATCTATCTACCTTTGTGATACAATCCTTGGAGACATCATTCATTCCATCAAATCACTCCCTTCCATTTCCCTATCCTTATCTCCTTATCGATATATCCATCTCCCCATCCTTATCTTTTATCCCTCCACACAATCCTTATATCCATCTTCCCATCCCTATCTTCCTATCCTTCCATCATGGCATCCATTCTCATATATCCATCTGGTCACCTTTTCTTCATCCAAATCCTTATCCCTCTATCCAATCCACCCAAACAATCCTTTTCCTCCCCCCATCCTCTACCCTCATCCCATCTCATAATCCCTTGTCATTGGTATCTCACTATAGGATTTTCCCCATGCAACCCAATTCCATCTACCTCATCATCATCGCTTCTGCTTCTTTTGCACATCTTTTCAATCTCCTATCCTTTCTCATTATTCATCTATCTATCATATCATCCTCCCAATTCGTCTTTTGATTATTTGGATAACTATTCCATCCCTGAGCTTCATGATCACCATCCTTCGATCCAATCCAACAAGTCTATCGTGTCCCATTATATCAGTCCCATCATCTAGGGTTATCTCATCATCTTTCATCCATCACTTTTCTTTGGCCTTCTATCAAACTACGTTGCCCCTACGCTTTCACGTAGGCAAGGTTGATCATTTGATCAACCCCCGGGGTTCCATCATCGGTCTTTCTGCTTTGTCCATCTAATCCTTTATCATGTATCATCAGTCTTCAACTCTTGTTCCTATTTTTTCGTCCCATCTTTATCATCCATTGAGGTCTCCTATCTTGTGTCATGTCTCTCGTGTCGCATCATCAAGCTATGCCCTTATCTAGCTGGATTTTAACAAATGAGATTCACTTGTATCATCAAATCCAATCAGTTCTGAATATCCTGTGTCATATCAATCTTTTAATTTAGTATCCATCATCGGTCTCAACCGGATGCATCCTTCCTAACAGACCTCATCAATCCCATCCATCCCCTTGATTGATCCTATGGCAAAGGACATTTGAAATTAATTGTGATCTTTTGATGCTTTTGGCTTTTTTTTTATCATTTGAGCTCCCTATCATCACTTGTCATGGTCGCCTTGATCCATCATATCATGGTGTGCTTTGACTAGTCAACATAGGGGTGTATCTTGACCTTTTCTTTGTCTTCTCGGTTGTCCCACGTAGTACCCACCAAGATCTCTAAGGTCTTGTGTTACGTTGGGGCATCCTTGTGTGCTTGTGGTTATCCCAATACCAGGCCCGACCAAGGTCATCGTGACTTTGGGGTGTTGGGATAGCCTTCTTGTTTGTTATGTTTGTTTTATGCATTAGACACTAATCCGCCTTGGTTTTTCATACCCTGGCATCTTGTGTCTTATGCTACAGCAAAAATCAGTGCTCCTAATGATGGTAAATTGCATCTCATCTTTTCACTGCATCACCTTGCATTTCATCTCCCTCCTCTCATCTATCAAACTCCCCCCCAGCCATTCGTCCTTCATCATTCTCGCCTCCTTCACCCTCGGCAGTCCCACCGGGTCGGCAATCCTGCCTGCGGTGGCGGACTCGCCCCCGTGGTGGCTGACCCATCCGCCCCCGCGGTGGCCGACCCGTCCGCCCGTGGCGGCGGACCTGTCCACCCATGACGGCGGACCCGCCCGCCCCAGCGGCGGCGGACCAATTCGCTCGTAGTGGCAGACCCGCCTCCGTGGTGGCAGACCTGTCTACCCGCGGTGGCGGACCCGCCCCTGTGGCGGCGGACTCGTCCGCCTGCGACGATGGACCTGTCCACGTGGAGGCCGCCCAATTTGCCCCCCGGCGCGAATCCCCAAAAAAAAAATCTTCAAAATCCACCTCCGACCCATTTTCTAATTTCCCCCCGCCATCAAAACCCATGTGTTGAAATTTTCAAAATTTATTGAAAAATCATATTTTTGAGGGTTTTGATTTTTACACCAAAACTTCCGGAGGCCATAACTTTTGACTTGGGTGTCCGTTTGAGCTGAAATTTGATGGGTGGTTGTGTTATGAGATAACAAGTGGATTTCCAATTTGTCTCTTTGAAAGTTGTTGGAACCCGTTTTGCCACATTTTTGAGGCCTCAAACTTTCATCTAGGCCCTCAAAATTCTAATTTAGTCTTTTTTTCCAGCATTTTAAAAAATTGTTTTCACTCATAACTCGAAATGCATATCTCAAATTTGGGATGTTAGTTGGCAATTCATCCTATCTCAATATTGGGTATTTCTTGAAAAAAATGGACTCTCGAAAGTATATCCGTGAGATTTCCTAAAATGGCAAAATTTGACAATTTTTGAAAATTGCCAAATCGGGAAAAATTTGATTGTCAACACCTTATGCACTTTAAACCCCGGAAGTCGGTGTAGAATCAATCCAATCATATCCTTCAATCATTCTAGTCTTCAATCCAATCCTCACCCGAGCTTTAATCTTATCCCAATTTGAGCTTAACCAAACCCCTAATATGTGCGTTCGTCCATATTGCACAAATCACCTAATCAAATCCTTGGTTTTGTCCCCAGTCTCGTTACCAGCCTTGACCCATCATCATCATCATCCATTAGTATCCTTCCCTATCCCTTTGGTGTTGTTTTGGGATGTATCCTTCCCTCATCAACAACACTTCCATCATCATCATCGGAAGGTATTCTTCCCTATCCTTTAGTGGTGTTTTGGGATGTATCCTTCCCTCATCAATACCACTCAGTGGGATGTATCCTTCCCTATCCTTGTGTTGTTTCAAGATCCCTCATTGAAAACACTCCATCCCTCATCAACCCCCTTTTGGCTTGTACCTTGACTGGGGCAACATCACCTTTTGTCCTCCGGCACCCATGGCGGGCGTATTAACATAAACAGGCACAATGGCAACCCGGCAACCGTTTTGGAGTTTCTTGCGGACGGCAACATTACTGGACATGAAAATAGCATTTTCTGGACAGGGGATATGATTCAAACATGGCATTTGGACGGAATGAAATGATGCTACTTCATAACACCATCTCAAAGAGGGGAAAAATATAGACATCTAAATTTGGACACTTAATTTATCCAAATTCATCCCCTTTCGTCTTATTTTCATTAATTAAGTAATACTACTATTATTTAATTAATAACCTTAATTATGCCAAATCCCTAAGGTATTTAATCAATAATACCTTATCTCTTTAATCCTCCTTTCATCAAATGAATTAAATAAATATGTCATTTATTTAATTTCTTTTATGTCACATCATCCATCTTTTATTATCTAATCTTAATCCATCTTCTAATCTCACCATTAGGATGTGCACATGCCTAATCCTTGATTAGGTGTCACATCCTCCAACTTTTGCAAGTTGGCCTCTAATCTTTCTTAGCCACCTAACCCTCCTCTAATCCTTCATTACTCTTCCTCATGTGATATTTGACTTGTCACATCAAGTCACATGTGAAATCTAACTCTCTTCTAATCTTCATTAATCAGTCTAATCAAATACTTGCACAATCCTAATCACTTAATTGAGTCAACCCTATTAAGTGCTTTTCTTTTTTGACAAGGCATCTCCATTCCCCATGTGAATTTTTAATTCATATTTAATCCCCCAATGCATTTAAGGAATTTTAAATTCCTTCCCTCTTCCCCATAGGAATATTTGAGGAATTTTTAATTCCCCACTTGTCCTCTCACCCACATGGGGACAAGGACCTCCTTTATGAGGAGATCTTGTCCAATCCCAAGGTACTTTGTACCCCCCTCCATGTCATGTACTATCCCTACCGCCCTCATCTCCACCTCATCTTTCTTAAGCCTCTCCCCATGCCACATGTCAAGATGTGAGGGCTTGTGAGCTCTCAACTCACCTTATCCCTACATCTTGATATTTGGTGGCTCAATCTTGGCCATCCATCTCTTCTAGGAATTCTAAAAATTCTTATAAATACCCCTCTTTTCTCTCATTTTGGAGGAGATCATTTTGCTAGCCAAACTCTTGCAATTTTATTTCTCAATCTACACTTAGCCATTTTCATGCTTTCATCCATTTCTATCCATCCTCACATCATCATCTAGTTTGCATATCTTGCCATCCAAGGAGCATACACACCAAAGATCGAAGGGCCAACCAAAGGATCGATTTGACACAAGGTATAAAGTTTCATTTGTTGTTTTTATCTTGTGTTGATTCCAACTTAGGCTAATCTTGAGGTGTAGGTTGTTTTGGTGTTTATTTGCACTCTTTAGTTTGTTTCTCATTTTCTAACGCATATATTCGACCTATCACAGTTAGAAATGAAATGCATATCTCAATTTCCTTCTCTTTAGATATGGAACCATGTTATCTAATAAAAAATTATTGATATGTCTCCATTTTCTTCTAAAATGTAGTTAAGTAGCTAGTTATCATGGACATAATGTGATGTAGATAATGGTAAGTGTCAAATTAATGACATCTTTGACCTTGCAACCTAGTCTAGAAACCACTCAATATATACATTATTATTAAAATACTTAGGGAACAACAAAAAAGAATCAATGATCCTTGTCCATTGGGTAATTATAAGTGGATGATCCAATTTGATGGCTCTAAGATGGGAGTTAGAGTTGGTGCCAATTTTATAAATCCAAAAGGCAAGAGCTATTTAGCTATATATATTGTAATTTCCCTATATAAATAATTTAGTTTGGTACAAAGAACTTATCTATCACTTGCAGTTATCATTCAATAAGAAGCTAAGGTGTTAGTTTTTTAATAGATTCAAACTTTTTTATTACATAGATTAAGAAAAATCAATAGTACAATAACAAGAGATTGAAAGTATATAGGCATATATTTTGGGGTCTAACTAAGTATTTTAATGCTTTTGGTGTTCATTTTATTTTAAGATTGAAGAATAAGGTTGTAGATGCTCTAGTTGTTTCTACTAGTAATCTAGATACTTTAAAGAAGTACATTGAATCAATTCTTAGTAGAATTGATGTCTTTTTCAATGGTTTATGATAATATCAAACACTTTCAAGTCTTCGAGGATGATAAACATATTATAAATTTTGTAACTAATTCTTAGGTTTTTGAGGCCTAGAAATTGTGAGGATGATTTTAATGAAGAACAAGATTGTGAGATAGATGAAGATGGAGTTTTAAATCTAAGGAAAAATACTTTAGCATTAAGGTTTGATTCCTCTCAAGAAGAAAAATTTGAGTATAAAAGTATGAGAATACCAATGTATTAAGAATAAAAGTCAAGCATTTTAAAAGTTAAATGTGGGTAATCAAGGAAGTGTGAAAAATGTCAACCTTGGCAAGGATTATGAGAAAGAAGAGAGGAGAAATTATTATAGCATCGAAATATTTCTAGGATGTATTCATATAGGAATATGATTATCTTTAGCTATTTAATCCCTCAATCATGATGCATACAATTTTGCTAAAGCTTGAAGATTCCCTAAATCCTATTGTAAGAGATCCCTATTTACTTCAATGTATGTATGAGATCTCACAATACATCTTTGTTGGAGTTCTTTAGAGTTTTTCAATATTTTTTATTCTTTGGATTTCTTAGTTGTAAGCTTTGGTGTAGAAGGTAGGTTAAGATTAGTGGAAGGAAACTCATGAAAACATTCAAGGCAATCTCTTTTAGTCCTATTGCATGGTGTATTGCATGATAATTTCATGTGTTGTCCACTAGTTTGAACACAAGAAATTTTCTCACTAGATAATGAGGCACTCCTTTTAACATGACTATGGGTTTAGCATCTTGGAGCAATAAGAGATCTTGTAAAAAATATTTGGATGCTCCTTGCAATACAAGAGGTTTAAATGGGGTAGTTATATTAGAGACCACAAGTATAAGATTCATCTTGGGGCTTGAAGCACTAATGGCTAAGAGGATGTGTACTTAGAGTTATAAGAAACCCCTTTTAAAAGAGCCAACTTTAATACCAAGGGTTTTCTAGGTTTCTTTGCAATATCAAAGAAAATGGAGTTGATAGTATCACACACTATTTTTCTTACTCCTTGTGCCACATGAGAAGAATCAAGAGATTGATGATAGACATACCTAGAAGATATATTTTTATCAATCAAAGGTGTTTCCATTATAGGTTATACGAAATACCACAGGAGGATGAAAGATATAAAATATGAAGCAACCATGCTTTAGACCATATAATGTAGTAATGTGTACAAGAATATTATATATAATTATATTTATAAGCAAAGATAAGAATTAGCACATATTATACCATTTGGAACGTGTGCAATCAAATGCATATGCAATAGATTACACATTGAACTAGCACCATATACATCCAAGTAGGATGTATCTATTAGACAATTTGAATGTGTAAACAAAATCAAGCCAATCTAACATATTTACATCATAAGAAATGTATAGCTAACAACATAAGCAACGTGAGTGAGTGTGTGTGTGTGTGTGTGTGATAGAGAGATAGAGAGAGTATATCATCCTCTTCATGCATGACAATTATTTTAATCATTAAAGGGCCATAAGTATGGCATATGTACACCAATTTTGCGTAAGATCGACAATTACTGAGAATATATTTCTACATTTAATAATTTTTTCTTAAAGTTTTGAAGCCAGGGAACATGGGGACATATTTAAGGGATGACATTTTTTAAAAGATTTTGGGGACAATGATATTCAAATAACATATACAATTAATATTATAATTTTAAAATACAAACTGATCAAAATACCTAAAAATTAACATAAACAAACTAAATGAAGCTAAAGTTTGCAAGATCAAGTACAATAACAATTTATTGATTCTGTAATCTATCTAATATACTGATAATCATAAACATAATATGAAACATGATTTATATTGAGAGATGACAAAAATAAAATAAAAAGAAAATGTTGTATCAATCTATCTAATAGTCTAGTAGATAGAGACATTAAACAAATGGTTCAAAAATCAGATTCAATAGTAGACTGATATCTTGACAAGTGTTCATTTTCCATCCTTTTCATCTTTTCCTTTCCTTTTATGAACGTAAATAATAATGTACTTTGATTTTAAAAACTTTTTGACTCATCTACCATTCTTTGCACCTTTTCATTTTCTTTTTATGAATGTACAATACTAATGTACCTTAATTTATAAAACTTTTTTGATTGAGGTATTTGACAGAACCTCCATTTAAAATTTTATTTGTTTCAAATTAATTTTATTATTTTTTATATATTTGGTGTGGACAAGCAACTACCCCAGGTCCCCAACTAAATACTTCATTTGACCAAATACATGAAACGTAATATTTGATGTAACTTGAGTTAGCTGGCAGTGAGAGTCCAATAACTTTTATGGCCCTTAGCGGAGACATGAATATGTAGGACGATCAAGTGGCATCCGTACTAGATGCTTATTTTGTGTAGATGCTTATTAATCTAATACCTAGTTGATTTAATTCAGTGCGATATATTTTTGTGGTTTGACAGTAATAAGTGGATAATGTAGAAGATTTGACAGGGAATGCATTTGATTATCAAAGTTTAAATTTTGCAATTGCATTTCTGTAAAAAAAATTGTGACATGTCTACCTCTAGCCTCTATTCTCTATCAAGACATAAGCGGGTGTAGTTTTGTCAAATGTGGTATGATTTTGTCTTATTCTCTATAATTTTATAATGGGTTATTGTAGGCTCTAGAAACTTGTATATAGGTGAATGGACACCCATGATCTTGAACACTTTTTGGGGGTCTATTATGAGTGATATTCATCTTGCAATGTTCAATTGATTAATTTTATATGTATCTCTAAGAATCAAGGAGAGGGTAATTTGGACGTCCCATATGAGGTAGAGAGAAATATTAAATTAATATTCTTGTGATAGTTTAGACTATGGGTTGTAAAGAAGCATTAAATATGAGTGCATTGGAACAGTCGTAGTTTTTTTTTTTTTTGAACAATGCAAAAAAAAAAAAGTTACAATGAATAGGACTATCAAAGGACTGTCAAGAATAGATATAATCATCTGTCAAATAGAAAAACACACTTACAAAGAGCTGGAACAAAACAAGACAACACTCATGTCTAGTTTTGCTATTGGAACAGCCATAGTTGATTGGTTGTCTTTAGTGGAAGAGAATCTATTCCAATTATTACAATGTGTAAGGTTGTAGGAGCATCTATGATAGCTATGACAACATGTAAGAGAATTTATGATAGCTATGACAAGGTGTAAGAACATATTTGATCATTATGACAACCTATGACATGTATGATAGCTATGACAAGGTGTAAGAGCATCTTTGATCTTTATGACAACCTATGACAGGTTATATATATGACTAGATGGAGTTACATATTATTCCTAGAGATTTCACATGTGTGAGAGGCATTGGAATTTGTGCCCTCACATGCATGACCTATAGTTTGGTTTGAATCCATATTTTGGCAACCTAAATTGAATGCATGATTTCAACACGTGATCTACAATACCATTTATAATATCTTGTATTGTATTTTCCTATATATTGAAGCCTTTGGATAGTGAGAAGCAAGCTTTTATAGGGTGTATTGTTATGTTATGATAATATTGTTGGACTAAAGGGGAAATTTGTATTGATGTGCTCTTCATTTGAAATTAATACAAGCTAGATTGAAGGGGAAAATTGGGTTTATATACTCTTTATTTAAGATTAATGCAAGATTACACTATCTTTGGTGGTGGGATATTTTACCTCAAAGTGTTTTACCCATACATATCAATGTTCTTGTGGTTTACATATTTTTGTTGTTACACCATTATTTTCATTCTATTCATGTTTTATCATTATTAATGTATTTATAAGCACTTAGGATCAAATTTTTTTTATTGTATTTTCACCTAGATTATCAACAAGATAAAGTATGAAATTTCCTTGAGTCTTGGCAAACCCCTTTGTTGAATTCAAAAGATTCAAAACAAAAAAGACAAACACATAAGTTGTATAATCCCTATGTTTAGTATCTATCAAATGAATGATGCAAATGTAATGCTACTTTCTTTGAATGAATTTTCATATATTCTTATATGTTCAAGATAATTTCACAAAAATAAAATGCTACTAGCACTCATATTAAACATCGATAATACAAAAAAATTGTCACTTTACATTACTTGTATTTCATGAAGTCTTTCAAATGTAAAATCAAAAAAATGGAGAGATGAGTTGAGTTTAAAGAAATGGAGTCATGTGAATGTGACTAAGTTGGCCTCGATGAAACCATGTAAGGGGTTGTGAACAAAAAAAATGTATGTTTTACATAGGATTGTCTAGAAGTTTGAACCAATATTGCCCCACAATATATATATACATACATATACATATGCATACATATACATATACATATACATACATATACATATACATATACATATAAATATACATACATATATATATATGCATATACATATATATATGTATATAAGCATGAGTTGAAAATAAAAAAGAAGGTTAAACCCCTAGGGTAAAACACTAGAAGGATTTCAAATTGTGGGTTCAAAACCCATAATTAATTTAGGATAAATTAACTAATAAATCAACCAATATTAACTAGACCTAAACTTATATGAGTTAGGACAATAAAAGAAATAGAAAGTTAGAATGTGCTTAGCTCTATGTTGATTGAAGGATTATCAGTTATGGAGATTATATTGTGTTGCATACTTGACAATTGGATTCAAAATATAGTATTGTATTTATAATTATCAATATGTTAAAAAAAATTGACCTTTTTGAGACCATGTTGTGCTTGCAATTTAGTCTCTAGGAATTTTATCTACATGAAGTTTTATTGAAGTACACTTTATTATTGTTAACCTTTGCATGTATTTATGTCTAGGAAAAATGAGGTGCTAAAAGAAAACCTTTGGGATTTGTTGTATGTAAAAAGTATGTAAGTTTCCTTTTAATGAGTCAAAACACTTTGTCAAATTCACAATGATAGAAGACACATAAGGTAGAAGATGTAAATGCTTGGTGTAGTATGTGTGATGTAGAAGTGTGGATGATGCTCTTAACAATGCTTCTCAACATGCTCTAAATTGAATCTTAGATGATTAATTGATTCTACTTGATCATTGATTTGTTATGGATTATAATTAAATACAAGATCCTATGTGTTGAATTCAAAATATTTTGCATACAATCCAACAAATAATAGTTAGATATCCAAAAAGATTATCTTGAAAATATGGGAAAAAGTTAGTTTTTGAATTAAAAATATAAGATTGTAACTACAATTCTATCTAGAAAATAAATTCACACCCGACTCAAATCTAAGATGTATGAATGAATGTGATGAGAATTCCAATGTAAACTGTTAGCCACACACACATCAGAACATCAAACACACACACACATCATAAAAAACAAATAACACATCATGTGGTTTATTATAAAATTGGTCCTAGAAGTTGCCACCATGTTGGGGACAAAAGTCCAACAAATATGAAAGTATAGTTATTATGTGGAACAAATAAGCTAGGTAGTCAACATACTAAACTTGTGTGTATTTTGATGAGTTGTGGTAGATGGGAAAGCCACGCTCACACTATACATTAGTCACATAGTTGTTTTCTTTCCCTCACTAGAAAATATAAAGATATAATTTAATATTGATATGCTCATAAATGTGCGGACATTAAATTGCTATTTGTATTAATGTGGTTATTTTGCATTAATATAATCCTCATTACCTACTCATAATTGATTTTGGAATTTATATAATAGTTATCATAAAAATTCAAACATTAAAAAGGATTCAAAGTTGATTTAATCGAGTACGAGATATTTAGCCTAAGGTCTAAATAAATGATATAATAATTATAGACTTTTAAAATTGTGTATATATAGATATTTGATTTGGATTAATGTAGTGTTGATGAATAATTTTAGGAGTTTGATGTAATGTGATTTTGATTTATTGTAATTTTACTTTTGATTGTTCAATTATTAAAATCTATGTACATATTTTAATAATATTTGATTTGGAGTAATATAGTGTTGATGAACAATTTCAAAGGTTTTTTAAAAGAGGATTAACATGTGAAATTATCTTGACACCTAATCAAACCCATTTGTTAGTTTTAATAGAATGAGAATGTGAAATACACACACACAAGGTTTTGAATACCTTTGTGTGGTATCTATCAAATGAATGATGCAAATGTAATGCTACCTACTTTAAATGAAGTTTCAATCATTCATAGATATTCAAAATAGACAAATTCATTGGATCAAAGATAAAATTAATAAATTTGGGCTTGAGTGGAGAAGCCAACCAAAATGGTGTATCACATGTCCCATGATTAGTTAAGAAAGGATATGATCATCAAATCTTCTATGACTAATGCAACAAATAACAATATTCATATAATTGTCATATAAAATATAATCATCAATAAGAAATGGCAAGCGGTGAAAATTATATTTGAACAATATACAGTATAGAAACCTTAAACCATATAAAAATCAGTTGTATTAACACTTTAGATGTCTAGTAACATTAGTTTTATTCTTAAGTAACTTTCCATTCAAACTAGATAATCCACAAAGACATAACCCATAATTCAAAGTAGTGATTAATGATCTTAACAGATTTGACTAAAAAAATCCTCAAATCTTATCTTTTTCATGTGAACTAATCGATTTTATTTTAAAATCAAATCTTCAGGGTAAAATTATCTAAGAACCACATTTTCTAATTAATGTTTTATTAGAAAAGTATCTCAAATAGGTTGCAAATCAAATTCAAGATGAGATCTATTTGATACCAAATCAATATGTTGGAAAGGTCTAATAACATGCACTAAAGATAGAAGAGAAGCTATCTTAAAATAAAAATAGGAAGTAGAATGACAAAACGAAATAAGAAAATGCATTAAAAAATACAACATCCAATGATATACAAGACTTTAATGATGAGAGAATTCCTAAATAAATGTAATAAGACTTTTACATGTGGAGGAACTCATTGACATATAGAAAAAGAACACCAATACAGTAATAAGAGAATGAACGCCACTAAATACAACAAAAAATGAAACGTAACAAATAACATCACGTGGTTTATTGAAAAATTAATCTGTTGGAAGATACCCATGTGGGGAAACTCATTATTTTCTTCTAACCATATGAAGTATAAAGTCAAATTAGAAATTATTATGTGTAACTTAACTTACGTGTATTGTGATGAGTTGAGCTGGCCTGGAAAGTCCTAGTCACGGGACGCGAAGAGTCTAATAACTGTTTTTTTTGGCTTTAGTCCCTAGTTGAACTCTCTAGATTAATATGGATATGCTCATAAATGTGTGGAAAGTAAAGTGCCATTTGTACATTAATCAAAATTCAAACACTACAAAAGATTCACAAGTTGATTTAATTTAGTCCCATCTAAGAAAAAAATCAAATGGACATGTACAAACTAGTAGCATAAGGGATGGATAATGTAATTTCTTATAGATTTTTAGGCAAGGGATATGTGAATCTAGATCATGCTAGAGTGTCTCTCCACTATATTTCTTGGATAATTTGTGGTTAGACATGCTACCTTTAGGCTTGGGATATCAATTTTTACATAGAAGGGATCTCATAATCAAATTGTTCTATGTGGGTAGAGCTACGACTCCTTAACCTAGTCTTTTGCCCCTTTCTACATGATATAGCAACTCAACTAGGAAGGGTCATTTGGTACAAACCTAACATTGACAAATGGACTAGCCTAAAAGTGCACCCCTGAGTTTGCATAGAAGTGGACTTAACCCAATTGCTCTCAAATATTATCACGCTTTTGTGACCTAGCTTTGAATTCATTCAATAGATTTGTTATCTTAAGAAGCCTAATGTTGATTTTACTACCAAAAAGAAGGCCACCTCATTAGAGACTGCCCTCACTGCAAATCATGTATGTATCATGCTTATGTAGCTAATTCCCACTTCTCCAACCCCCTCCAGCTGATGATATTAAGAATCCTTCCTCCTCCTACTCCCAACAACCCCCCTCTTTAATGCCCTCCCATTTTTTTCCTTTGTATAACCTTAAAGCCCTTCCCCCTTCTTCCCTTCTCCCTGATAAAGCTTCCTACAAAGAGGCTCTTTAAGTTGAGAAAAGGCTTCCAAAAAATAAATGAATTATCCCCCCTTCCCTTCCAAATTCTCAACCTCTTGTAGTTCATCTACAACCCTCATTACCCCTAAGCTCCCCCCAACTATCCTTGTGAATTCATCCTATTAGTCAAACAACTCTTTAGATCTCCTCTTACAAGCCCTATGAGATCATGTTCTCAGTCTACTTCTAGAGATACCTCCTATCAACAACTCTCTTGATCCTCAAACTTGTAAGGTGTATAAATTTTTAGGTTAGCAGCTTGTTGGGGTTTTGAGTATCTTATTTTCTTAATGTATTTTGGCATGTGGTATGTGTTCCTCCCTATGTTGGAGAGAGGTCTTCTTGTTGGGGTTTCAACATCAAGGGTACTCTTTTCCTCGACCTTTCAACAAGAAATTCCTAGTAGGCCCAAGGCTCAACGCCCAATAAAAGTAATTTTTTAGGTTTATAAATAATTTAATACTTCACTCATTTGTTTGATGGTAGGCTTGGGCCCAAAACTTCGATGATACTCCAAGAAGCATGTTTTTTACTCAAAAATTCCATTAATTCTCAAAAACTCCTCTCAACCACTAAATTGCAAATTATAAAGACATAGGAAATAAATTAATTGAATTTGAGCATGAATTTAGGACTAGAGAGGTGCCCATATCAAGCATCCATGGTCGGAGGGTCCTCAAAGAGAACAATCCAGACCATGTAGCAAGAATCACATAATGGAAGCAACACAAAAAATGGAGGCAAATACAAATTCAAACATTCTTATTATTAGAAAATTCGATTACAAAGTTAGCCAACAACATCCGGGCTTACAGATTCAGCTCGCATCCCTAATTACAACATGCTCAAAATACCATCTTCCTACATGCTCCTCAATGTGAGCGAAAATCCTACAGAACAAATCTTATCTTTCTCTAATCTCTAACATTATTGCCTTCTAATGATCAATTACAATGCTTTATATACATTCACAAATCCAAAAACATCTGTGTCGGCTTAAAGATTATTGTGTGCATGCATATGTCGGCCTCAAATTTGAATTACTCCTCAGTGAATGCATAGGATGAAGTGTGGACCTAAATTAAGGTCGGGGACACTCCATAGAACAATTCGAATCACATCGACAAGATCCGTAAGATACATAAATGATCCACAAGCGATCAAACTAGCCGTCAGATCAGAAAATTATTCTGGTGTCGGTTCAAGAAATTGCCACATAATCCAAAAGCGATAACTTGCAAAAAAATGAACCAATCACGCTCAAGTCTTGGAATAAGGTAAATGAACATGTCCACGATGTAAACATAGATCTGCAAGGTCTGGCAAGCAAACATGAAGAGTTACTGAATCTGCCAACTTGAACTAAACAAAAACTGAACAAAGACAAATTGGAATGAAAATATTTTTGGGTGATGCAAGATTTCCATGACCCAAGGATGCTCCTGCATTAGACACCCCCGGTGAGAAAAGATGCTCCATGAGAGGAACTCATGAACATCGAACTGGGTTCGAGATATAGATCCCATACTCATTCTTGATCCAAATGTCTTCTCTATCTGTACTTCTCTTCCTCCTAACCTCTTTTATTTCCTCTTTTAGATCCTTCAACTTCTTCTTCTCTTTACCTTCCTTTCCCTACCTCATACCTGCACAAGGTAGTAAGGGACGCTTACCACTGCTTACCTTCTTCTGCCCATTTGATCTACCTCTTCTACAAGACTTCATCTTATCTGATATCTTATCTGCAACCAAAGTCTTCTACTGCACAATTCTGCCTTTACATTCTTTCGGTTCCATCTCACTTTCGGATTTAGCTACAAGGTTCTTCTTCAAACCCATGCCATCCTCCAATACAACCTCTACATCTCACTTCTCAACACTGCAACTCTTCACAAGACTCAAGTTCCTCACTTCCTCCTGCTTATTCTTCCAAGAAGCCAAAGTAAACTTTTTCCCATCCTTCTCTATAGTAATCAGATTCCTTCTGCAATCATATATAGCTCCTCTATCAAACTGCCAAGGTCTACCCAACAAAACATGGCAAGCACTCATAGACAAAACATCACACAAAACTTCATCTCTAAAGGGGCCAATATTAAAGCTTGCCCAACACTGCTCTTTCACCTCCCTTACATGATCTTCTTGTAACCAACTTATCCTATAAGGACAAGGATGCAAAAACCTCTTCAAACCAATTTTCTCCACCATCTCCTTAGATACCAAGTTATTAGTACTTCTAGTATCCACAATAACCTTACAACGCTTACCTCCTAATTTACACACAGTCCAGAAAAGATTATTCCTTTGTGAAGTCTCAACCTTTTCCCTACTCTACCTCATCAAGACTCTCCTAAGCATGAGATATTCTCCTTGCTCTGGTTCTATCCCATCTACTGCTTCAATTACTTTCTCTTCATGTGCCACACAATTATTTTTACCAATTCCTTTACTTGATCCCTCAGGACACTCAAAAGATAGATGTCCGAATTCTCCACACTTGAAACATTTTCCCAAGAATTCCTTGCTGCCATTCCCTCTCCTTTGTACCCTCGAATCCGGCTCTTTACTCCACTTAGGTCTTGATTCTTCTTCACTTGTCTACTTCTCCCTGTTGTTGCTCACCTGCTTTTCTTTCCCTCTGGGGTTATTCAACTATCTTTTCTTCACTTTGTCTTCTTCCTTAAGAGCATATTTGTAGGCATCCTCAATTGTGGAAATCCTCAACATACTCATCTCATCATGAATGTTAAATCTAAGGCCATTTATATACCTGTATACTTTCTCCCTAGTCATCTCTCGATGCCCAGATCTGATTGTCATCTTGTAAAATTCCTCAATATACTCTCTCACACTTATGTCCTTCTGCTTCAGGTTTTGCAACTTCTTAAACAATTCAAACTCATAGTCCTTCAAGATAAACTAGCCTTTAGCCTTGCAACCATCTGCCTCCACCAATTGATTCGTGTTTCACCATTTTCCACTCTATCCTTCTGCAACTCTTTCCACCATAAAGCAACATGTCTTTTCAACTTAGTCTATGCCAATCTAACCCTCAGTGGGTCTCTAATATCATCAAGCTCAAAATAGTCTTCCAACTCTCCTATCCAGTCTATCAAGTCTTCCAGATTCAATGTACCATAGAAGTTAGAAACCTCAACCCTATGACTTTTACTTACTTGTGCCACTACTCTTAACAATCTCTCTTCTCTCTCATTTGTTGGTCCTTCAGCCTCAATTTCTTCTGCAACTTCTTCATATTCATCCTGTGATTTAGGGTTTCTCCTCAAGCCACCCAAGAGGTTCTGGATCTCATTCCTCATCTTATTTCTAAATTTTTCCATCATCTGCTCTATTCTTCTAGGGTTCACCTTTATCAGTAGCATCTCTCCTGCTGCTTGGTGCAACTGCCTTAGCTTGGCGATCTGACTGCAAGGTTTCAATAGCCTCTCACTCGGCGATCTATTGAACACACTTACAAATTGCCTCAAGTCGGTGATCTATTCACCCAAGGAATTCCACAAGGACCGCAACCCACTCAAGGTTCACAACCAGCTCTCATCTCAAGATTTGCAAGTTCGCAACCTGGCTCTAATACCATCTGATGCAGCCACGGTCGGAGGGTCCTCAAAGAGAACAATCTGGACCATGTAGCAAGAGTCACACAATAGAAGCAACATAGAAAATGGAGGCAAATAAAAATGCAAACATTCTTATTATCAGAAAATTTGATTACAACTAGCCGACAACATCCGAGCTTACAAATTCAACTTGCAGGCCTAATTACAACATGCTCAAAATACCATCTTCCCACATGCTCCTCAATGGGAGCGAAAATCCTACAAAACAAATCTTATCTTTCTCTAATATGTAACACTACTACCTTCTAATGATCAATTACAATGCTTTATATACATTTGCAAATCCAGAAACATCTGTGTCGGCTCAAAGATTATTACAATCTATGATTAAAGAAAATGTAATGTGTGCATGCATATGTCGGCCTCAAATTTGAATTACTCCTTGGTGAATGCATAGGATAAAGTGTGGACCTAAATTAAGGTCTGGGACACTCCATAGAAAATTTTGAATCACACCATCAAGATCCGCAAGATATGGAAATGATCCACGAGCAATTGAACTAGTCGTCAGATCATAAAATTATTCTGGTGCCAGTTCAGAAACTGCCACATAATCCGGAAGTGATAACTTGCTAGAAAATGATCCAATCACGCTCAAATCTTGGAATAAGGTAAATGAACATGTACACGATGTAAACATAGATTCTCAAGGTCTGGCGAGCAAACATGAAGAATTACCAAATCTGCCAACTTGAATTGAACATAAACTAAACAAAGACAAACTAGAATGAAATTGTTTTTGGGTGATGCAAGATTGCCACGACCCAAGGATTCTCCTGCATCACCATACTTCATTTATTATCCACAAGTGTCCCTTTGTTAGAGTTTCATACCTATATCATGAATTTTGTGGGTATTTTTGTTGTTTCTTTGCACTAAATTATGTTAATCATTCAATGTAACTATATGGCATTGGTCAAGAAATTTTTTCTCACACCCCTGCCAATTAAATTAGATTTGTAAAGAAAATTATATCTTTTGGGCACTAGATAGGGTTGCACTTAGGGTTTTTCTAGTTGGGTGACCCTCTGACATTCTACCAATAGCATGGTTGTGGGTATATCTACCTTGGCTTCATCTTCTAGAATGGGGAACAAAAGGGATCAAAGGATAACATTTTACAAGGAGCATAGAAGAAGTGAAGAACTTACACAACAAAAATAGAGAGTTCATAGTTTCTAGCTCTAGGTATAAACATTTTTGCACTATAATAATCTAGCTTCATCCCAAATTTGTAATATCATTTGTAACCTTTGTAGATCGACTAATTAATGGAAAAATCAACCGTCATTGAGTATCTCCATGTGTATGGTATATATTTACGGATGGGTGTTGTTTAGTTGGACAACCAAATGATTGTAAATCCTTGCAAAGCCTTTGTAAGGTATCTTTCAACATAATAAAAGAAATATATGTGCATGATTATGGATTACTAAGCAAACTCTCTCAATATTCTACAATTACTTATGGTATTTATGAATATATGTGTAGATCCTAGCTTGTTTATGCATCTAAAAGAACCTAGTCTTTTGTGGTGTATTGATTAATGCATCACCTTAGTTTCAGTTGTTACTTATTTTGTTTGAACATAGAGACTTTGTTGCCCATCTAGATAAATGCATCAATCTACTATCTTCTTTATTTCCCCATTATCCTTAACACACTCAAAATATATCAATTTAAACATCTTTATTTTTCCCTTTAGTTAGTGTTTCCTAATTGTCATGTATGAATATTTAAAACATCTAAGGGGTTATCATAAATCATATTCTTAAACACTTGTATGGTAGATTATCTATTAAATAAATGCTCAACCTTACATCTCTAAACTAGCACATAAGTATACAGTGACTATTAGGAATTGTAGGCAAGAACTTATCAATTAAATGCAGATTTACAAAGATTAACAGTGGAATTAAACACACAGAAAATAAATTGCAGCGAAGAGACAACACAAAGTTTAACGTGGTTCACCCAAATTTGGGGTACATCCACCAACAATAGATCTAATATATTAATTAATGTTGAACAAATGATTTACAAATACCTGCAGCAACATTTTTCAATATTTTACAACTACTATTTTTTACCATGCACTTTGTTGTGTGTACTCATAGCTTAACCTATGTTTTTCATGCCACACACCTACGACCTTCTCCTGACAAAACCTACAGCAATTCACACATTGTATCTCATGCCCAACAACGAAAACTAATTTTCCACACACATGTTCACATCCCCGCACGCATTACTAACTGTCCAATCTGTGTCTCTTCAAATTCCCAACATGTAACAATAAACTCTTCGTATTTTGGGTGGTTTTTTAAATTATATTTTAACTAAATTGTATATATAAATCCACAAAAATTTCCTTTATTAAAATATGGTGAAAATGCACTGACAAAAGTGGGGAAAAATTAAGCCTCTGAGTCTGATCGGGCTCCACAATACAACAGTGACACCAGTATTAGGATACATTGTGCATTAGGTATTGTTTGTTGTGAGGTAATTACTTAGTCTATCAACCATCTATCCAAAATCTTAGAGAAAACCCCCTTGGTCATGCAAATCCAAAAGTGAATGAGGTTTTACCCACCTCAATCATTGGTCCTTAGTTGCCTAACTTGAAGATAGGTTCGTGGTAATCTTCCCTGGTTTAACATCCCTAATGCCTAGAAGATTATCATGCCTTAGGGATTTGGGGCTTATTGGTTAGATCACCAAAAAGACTAATGTTACTCCTCAATCTATATAGGCATGAGGCAAAAATGACATCATAATTTTTAGAGTTGTTGAGAAGTTAGAACCAATGTAGCTCCCTTAGTTTACATAAACACAAAGCCATGCAAATGTTGCAAATGAGATCCCCTGCATAGGGTTGTTGATGAGTTCTAAACAATCAACATGGCTCCCTCAACCTATGCATGCCTATACTCATGTAAAAGTTAAGAGTGTAATAAAGATATGAAATACGCCCCTCAAATTGGATACATAATAACAATATAAACTCAATTTGAGTAAAGGAGAGTGTAATTTCCATGTATGTCAATGTGCTTAAGCTCCCTAAATGTAGGTAATCATGAAATCTCATATAGTGGAGGGAAATAGGCATTGCCCCCAATTTTTCCCTAGATGTTAAGGTCAAGTATGATATAAAACATAAAGCATGCAAGTGTAGTAATGTATAGATTGTATGACATGTATAATGTGATCATACAAGATCACATAAAAATAATGACATATGATATCAACAATTCAATTCCATAAGAATAATGTCATAAAAGCTATTATCATGTAAGAACATTTTATCAAATAAACAGTGTAAGATATATGATCATATAAAAATACAGTACATAGGAATAATGCCATAAAAGATATTACCATGCAAGAACATTTGTCAAATAAATAGTGTAAGATATATGATCATATAAAATTATGGTACATCATACATAAAATTTCTTCAAGAGAGAGTAGACCAACTCGGTTGTGTTAAAAGATTAAAAAAATTCCCATTGAGTGAGGAAGCGAACCAAAATAGTGTATCACTTGTCCAATGATTAGTTAAGAAAGGATATCATCATCAAATCTCTTATGATTGATACAACAAATAAGATTCATATTATTGTCATATAAAATGTAATCATTGCTAAGAAATGACACAATGAAAAATGTATTTGAACAATATATTGGTGTGTTATCTCCTAGTGATTTGTGGCATCTATAAAAATGTGCTATGATTTGTCACATTGTGGTGGATAAAGCTTAAACCATATAAAAGTTAGGTGTATTAACGCTTTAGATGTCTAGTAACATTAGCTTTATCCTTAAGTAACTTTTCATTCATGGTAGATAGCCCACAAGGACATAACCCGTAATTCAAAATAATGATGTATGGTCCTAACTGATTTGGCTAAAAAAATATTTGATTTTTTCCTTTTTTATGTGAATTATATTGATTTTATTTTAACCAAGACTCCAGCCTTAAATTCTTTAAGAAACACGTTTTCTAATTAATATTTTTGGATTACAAGTGAAATTCAAGATGAAATCTATTTAATACCAAATCAATCAATTGAGAGGGCCTACTATCTTACACTAAAAGTAGAAAAAAAGCTATCTTAAAAATAGTAAATGCAAGGTAAGAACCATCACAAAAGAAAAGAATGCATAAAAGAATACTACAACATCCAATAATGATATGCAAGACTTTAGCCATAAGAAAACTCCTTAAAAAAGCAGGCGGCAAAGATACCTATTTTAGATGTGAAGTAGCCCCTTGAAAATATAAATTTCCAAAATTGAAAAAAGAATATTAAGAATGTACACCACTAAATACAACTGCAATTAACCAACGCATCTACAACAAAATATGAAACGTAAAACGCACATAGTTGAATCTCCATTAAAAAAACAAACAACATGACACGTGGTTTATTGTAAAATTGATCCGTTGGAAGATTCCACCGTGATTGTGATACCCACGTGGAGAAACTCGTTATTTTCTTCCAACTTATAATTATTACGTGGAACAAACAATTAAGGTGGTTGACAACTTGACATATTTAACTTACGTGTATTATGATGAGTTGAAGTCCTAGTCATCCAACACTTGGTTTTTTTTTTGGCTTTAGTTTAATATGGATATGCTCATAAATGTGTGGAGAGTAAAGTGCCATTTGTGCCTTAATCTCATAATTATTATTGGATTTTTACAATTGTTATCATCAAAATTCAAACACTACAAAAGATTTAAAAATTGATTTAATTTAGTACGAGATATTTAGCTTAAGGTTTAAATAAATGGTATAATAATTATAGATATTTGATTTGGAATAATGGAGTGTTGAATATTTTTAGGGATTTGATATAATGTGATTTTGTCTTAGTTGTCGTAATTATTTTGGATTGTTAAAGGCTTGAAATTTTTGTACACATTTCAATAATATTTGATTTACTCAAATATGTTTATTGATATTAATAGATTGAACACATGAAAGACACATAGACAAGGTGTTGAATGTCTATGTGTGGCATCTATTAAATGAATGATGCAAATATGATGCTACCTACTTTGAACAAAATTTCAATTATTCTTAGATGTTCAAAATAGTTTTTTGGATGCATTTTAATATCCTAGGGCTCATCTTTAAATTATAAACAACCTTAAATGCTTTATTTAAAATGTTTTGGCACACAATGATAAATTGTTAGGAATGTTGACTTCAAGAGTGATAAATTATTTTAAGTATGAAACTATATATATGAAGAAAGCCTTGAACTATTATGAGAATCAGACAAGGCAACCATTAGTTTTAATGACCACCTCCTCCTTGCGCCTAGGAAAGTTGCACATAAGATGACAAAGGTACAACACAAGAGTGAGTTTAGAGAAGATGCAAAGGATCTCATCACACTCCTTAGTAGGGTTTACGGACGCCCCCATGCCAAAGAATTCCACCCATGGATGTGCTACTTCATCTTGAAGATAACAAACCATAAAAAGATTGATTAGGGAACCAGTATTAGTAATTATCTGCATGACCAATTGATTGATGTAGTGGAGAGTGTTGAATTCTACACGACCTCATATTTGTTGTATTTGTTGACTTATCAATCTTGTTTTCTAGGGTTGAGAAGATTTGGCTCCCCCAACTAGGTGAAAAATAATATACCATCACTACCCCCAGTTGGAATTGAAATAAAGCCAAAATAATTATTATATAGTTAATTCAATGCCTTCAATTTTGTAATTATAAGAAGTCTAGAAAATGGATTTGCTAAAAGATTGTTTGTAGAAGCAACTATTGAGTTAGTAAATTGGAAGAATTTGTATATCCAATTCAATATCTTCACATATATTAGAGTTGCATGCTTCCATAAGGTACCTTACAAGTTGCCTAGGTATCACAATGGAAAATTGATCTTGTTCAAGATTTGTAGACAAGTTGCAAAGGTTCAAAAGTTGGTAGCCAACATATGTACAATATGACACTGTAGGTATGAAGAAAACCTTGAAAAATTATGAGAGAACAAGAAAAGAACAAGTGATGCTCTCCCTCTTATAGTTGAGATACTAAAGACTTTGTTTATTAGAGACATTACATTTGATTTCACATGGCATTGTATTATTAAATCATTATACTTCATGTCTATGATATGACATTTATAACATGTTGTTTGTATTATATTTAAAATAATATATTCCTCGATGAAAAACTTTAGATACTCTAATGATGTAATAGAAAGTTGTTGTATTTTGTATTTCTAAACCAAATCCTTAAGTAAAGTTTGATTTATATATATTTTCGTTAAAATTTAAAATTTGATTATGATGTACAAGATTTGAAAATGTATATACATTTATGTGTGTAGGAAATTCTATCATCTAACTTCCTTGTAAGCGAAAATCAAACAAATTAGTATTTGCTAATATAAAAAATATAAAGTGTTTTTTAGTTAATGATCCAGGAGGCTTGTTATAAGATCTAAATCATTTGATTGATTATCTTTGCTCAAAATTGATCCTACCAACAAATTCCCCATTGTTAAGAAATCACATAGGCCACTTTGTTGTCCAACATAGTCAAGACCTAACTAGAAATGAACCTTGGAGTTGATTTTCTTCTTTTCAAGAGAAGTAGAGTGATCTATCATTCTGCTTGGAGTTGGTTATGCTAAAACCACTATCAACAAGGATGTGACTAAGTTATCCCTTGTGAGGCAAGTAAGAGGTTGTGAGAACACAAAAACATGATGGTGAATATATGATTGTCAAGAAGTTGGAACCAATGTTAATATATATAGGCATGAGCCAAAAATGACATCATAATGTTTAGGGTTGTTGAGAAGTTAAAACTAGTGTAACTCCCTTAAATTACACAAACACAAAATCATGCAAATGTTACAAATTAGATCCCCTTGCATAGTGTTGTTAATGAGTTCTGAAGAATCAACATGGATCTATGCATGCCTATACTAATGAAAAAAAAAAGAGTGTAATAAGGATATGAAATATCCCCCTCAAATTGGATACATAATAGAACTATAAACTCAATTTGAGTACATGAGAGTTTAATTGGCATGCATGTCAATTTGCTTAGGGTCCCTAAATGTAGATAAAATGATATCATCAAGAAATATCGTATAGTTGGGGGCAATAGGCATTGCCCCCAATTTTACCCCAAATGTTAAGGTCAAGTATGATATGAAACATAGAGCATACACGTGTAGTAATGTATAAATTGTATATCATGTATAATGTGATCCATACAAGATAAAAATAATGGCATATGATATCAACAAGTCAATACCATGGTCCAAATAATGTCATAAAAGAAATTAGCATGTAAGAACATTTATCAAATAATTAGTGTAAGATATATGATCATATAAAAATATGACACATAGAAATAATATCATAAAAGATATTACCATGCAAGAACATTTGTCAAACAAAAAATGTAAGATATATGATCATATAAAATTATGGTACATCATAAATGAATTTTTTTCAAGAGAGAGTAGACCAATTCGATTGGGTCAAAAGATAAAAATAATAAATTCCCTTGAGTGGGGAAGCCAACCAAAATGGTGTATCACATGTCTCGTGATTAGTTAAGAAAGGATATCATCATCAAATCTCTTATGATTGATACAACAAATAACAAGATTCATATTATTGTCATATAAAACATAATAATTGCTAATAAATGGCACATGATGAAAATAGTATGTGAACAATATATTGGCGAGTGTGTTATCTCATACTAATTTGTGGAATTTATAAAATGTGCTATGATTTGTCACATTGTGATAGAGAAAGCTTAAGCCATATAAAAATTAGGTGTGTTATCACTTTAGATGCCTAGTAACATTAGTTTTTTTCTTAAGTAACTTTTCATTCATGGTAGAGAACACACAAGAACATAACCCATAATTCAAAATAGTGATTTATGGTCCTAATTGATTTGACTAAAAATTTCCTTAAATTCTTATCTTTTTCATGTAGATTATATTGATTTTATTTTAAAACCAAATCTTCAACTTTAAATTCTCTAAGAACCACATTGAAAAAATGTGGCTCAATATTTGAATGGATTAAGTAAAACTCAAGATGACGTCTATTTGATACCAAATCAATTGTAAGGGTCCACTAATATAGACTAAACCTAAAAGGAAAAACTATCTTACAAATAAAAAAGTTTAAAATAAAGACACTGGCCGAAAGAACAAGCATTATGATAAATAAAAGAATGAAAAAGAAAACCATATCATTCAATGATACAAGACTTTACCGATGAAAAGACTCCTAATAATAGCGGAAGGCAAAGATAGAGGACTTTGAATAATACCTATTTTAGATGCAAAGATATAAATGTCCAAAAGTGGAGAAAAACATTAAACGTAACAAACACATATATATCCCATTAAAAAACAAATAAACAAATAACATATCACGTGGTTTATTGAAGAAAAACTCATTCTTTTGTTTTAACCATATCAACTATACTATGAACTTGAATTATTATGTGGAACAAAAAAGTTAGGTAGTTGACATATTTAACTTACGTGTATTAGGGGGAAGTCCTAGTCACGGGACGCATGAGTAAAGTGGAACTCTCTAGTTTAATATGGATATATGCTCATAAATGTGTGGAGAGTAAAGTGCCATTTGTTTCTTAAGTTCATAATTCTTTATTGGATTTTATATAATTTGATTTTGTCTTATTTGTAGTAATTATCTTGGATTGTTAGTGTCTTGAAAATTTTGTATACATTTGAATAATATTTGATTTTTAGAATAATGTAGTGTTGATGAATACTTTTATGGGTTTGTTATAAAAGGATTGAATAGTGTAGTAATTAATAGATTGAAAATGTGAAAGATACATAAACAAGGTGTTGAATGCCTATGTGTCAAAATAGTTTTTAGATGCATTTTAATATCCCAAGGCTCATCTTTAAATTAGAAACAATCCTAAATGCTCTATTTAAAATGTTTTGGCACATAATGTTAATTAACTTCAATAGTGATATATTTTGAAAAGAGGAGTGTGATTGCATGCACAATTATATCTAGGGAGATAATTATGTCCATGATTATGTCTAGGTGGGGGAAAATCCCAAAGGAGAGTGGAGTTGATTTTAAAGAGACAGATTCATGGGGATGTGATTAAATTAGCCCTCACAAAACCATGTAAAAGGTTGTGAGAAGCAAATAGGAATAATGTTGTATATAGGATTTTGAAGGAGTTGGAACTAATTTTGCATCTATATCTATATAAGCATGGGGAAAAAACTACATCATGATGTTTATGGATGTTGAGACATTAGGATTAATGTAGCCCCATCGGTTTACACAAACACAATGCCATATACATGTTACAAAAGATATATCCTTGCGTAGGGTTGTTGAGGAGTTGGAATCAACATGGCCCCTTCAATAGATGCATGCTTGTACTCATGTAAAAGCTAATAGTGTAAAAAGGCTATGAAATACCCCCCTCAAATTAGGTGAGTAATAACACTAAATTAGAGTAGCGAATAATTGCCACATATGTCAATGTGCTTAGGCTCCCTAAATGTATGTAAAATGATACCATCATGAAATATCAAGTAGTGGGGGACAATAGGAATTACCCATAAATTTACCCAAAATGTTAAGCTCAAGTTTAATATGAAACATAGAGCATGCAAGTGTAGGAATGTATAAGTAGGACATGTATTATGTGATCATACAAGATGATATAAAAATAATGGCACATGAAATCAACATGTGAGTACCATATGAATAATGTCATAAAATATATTATCATGCAGGAACATTTGTCAAATAAATAATGTAAGATATATGATCATATGCATATATAATACATTATAAATAAATTTTCCCAAGAGAGGGTAGACCAATGTGTTTGGCTTGAAAATTAATAATAATAAACTCCCTTAATGAGGAAGCCGATTGAAATGGTGTATCACATGTGCCATGATTAGTTAAGGGGGGATATCATCATCAAATCTCATGTGACTAATGCAAAAAGAAACATGATTCATATAAGTGTTTTATAAATGTAATCATCACTAAGGAATGACACATGATGAAAATAATATTTGAACAAGTTATTGGTAAGTGTCTTATCCCCTAACTAATGATTTGTGGCATCTACAAAATATATTAATCTTTATCACAATGTGGGAGAGAAAGCTTAAACCATGTAAAAATTAGGTGTATTAACACTTTAGATCTCTAGTAACATTAGTTGTATCCTTAAGTAACTTTCCATTCATGGTAGATGCCCTCTAATGGCCTAATCCATAATTTAGAATAGTGTCATATGACCCTAACTAATTTCGTTAAAAATGTCCTTGAGTTATGTCTTTTTCATGTGAATTAGTTTTATTTTCTTGGATTTCATCACCAAGGGGGATAAATTGAACCACATGATTTGGAGGGGTATACAAAGAGGGAGAGAATTGAAACTCACATCAAAGGAGAGATCATGCTTGACATAGACTTGTTCAACTTGAGGGGAAAAGTGAAGTGGAAGGGGTTGACCACAACCACATACTTGTAGATAGTAATCGTGTTCATGAATTTTGACCTTATATACTATTGATATTAATTTTTGTATTCTCATACACCTATATACTAACATGGAAAATCTTGTAAATATATGACCTAATGTGTAAGATAACCTCTGAGATTTTAGAAGTTGACTCTTTGTATGATTTTCAACATAATTATTAATCTATAAAGGGAAAAAGAGAAGAATTTATTTTAAAACAAAACAAAACTACTAGGCAATTTGCCAAAAGAGTTTTAACATCAAACTTTGCATAGAGACCATTTATTTTAAAAAGACAATAATTTCAAGAGAAAAGGGCATGATTATGCATGATTTCAATATCAAAAAGTATAAAAATTCAAGAAATAAGCTAAGGAACTTACAAATTGATCAAATGATTAGCAATAACATCATAGAAACACACATAAATAGACATATCTAAGAAAGATAATCATATATATCATTTTTTGTTTAGAGAAAATGTAAAAGACCAACTAACACCATTACAAATAGTTCAATTAACTGAAAAACTAAATATAAAAAACTAACTTTTCTTGTGCAGAGACAACTAGGTAATTCCCCTCTCCTCCTTTCTATATAATAAGGAAGGTATTGCCTTATATAGAGAAAGATAACACCTAGATCTAATTGCCCTAAAGAATCCCTCCAATGGAAGTGAGTTGGAAAATTTCAATCATGATGATCGATATCTAAAAGGCGATGTGTAGAGAATGGAACAAACTCACAAAATCTATACATTTTGATGCTTGGTGCAATCTTAAGATCCGTCTAGTAATTATACCTACATAGTCTCATTGAAAGAAAAGTGGGCTCCCTTTCAATATTTGTCTTGGTAGATACCTATAGTTATTATCGCAAGCACCTCAATTATGGATCCTTTGCATTATAGAGACATCGTGTTAAAATTTCCATTCTATGTGGGCCCTTATATTTTTTAATGTGAAAATTGGCCAATGAGACACCCGACAAAAGCTATCACACTAGCATTTTATATGAAGGGCGTGGTGTCACCATGTGCAACCCTAACGTATAAATAAATACCTTATGTATCCTTTTAAATTAATGGCATGACAATATAAAGTTGTCAAGCTGATAACATTCATATGCCCCACAAAATGCTGATCCAATAAATGTCCTAAAATTATTGCAACATTCAAGGAGAAGGACCCACCATCACAACTAGGACCAATAACACATCATAATGTACCGACCAATTTGACAACCTTGAAACATTACATGGTACTGCCACGTAACCTTCATGATTCATTGCATTTTCTATGTAGGGCCCACCCTGAGCGCTAAGCTACATTGTTCAAGACAATAGTGTGATAGTATGAAGTTGATAGCTTGAAAAAAGTTATACATCGTGAGATGTCATCATGTGGTCTTCTATCACAACATAGTTCAGCCTTTGTTTTTTCCTACACCCATACTTGCTAGACACTTTGAGCCCTAGCATTTGACAAGCTCTAAAGAATTGGGTAGGTTCTTGATCTAAAAGAGCAGCAAGTAGAACTGATTATGTGTCTTGATTGCTATACAAATGTCTTGCAATGTGCTAGGGAATCCTTTTTGTTTGATGTGCTTGTGATTCAGTTTTTTAATGCATGATAGACATTGTCACCTTGGTCTCTATATTGTGGTGTATAACATGTAATGTTATATCAAAATAGGTGTTCATCATATGTGAACATAATATCTATTTTCAAAATCTCACCATTTGTCATATAAATTCTTATTATCCATATTATTATATCTAGTAAATATTCTTTAATCATGATTTTGATTGTAAAAATGATTAATTAATTAGTTAATTATTTTTAATGTATTATTTATCATCATCATTTTATACCAATTATTTCATGAACAAACATAACCACACTATATGCTATCATCACATGCATCATCTAATATATCCATTATGTATTCATGCATTCATTTACATCACCATAAAATTATTATCACATTATAATCATTACATCATCATCCATAATATATCATGTATCCATCATCTATAAGCATAAGCATCATCATACATATACATGAGCATTATAATCATTGCATCACATCAGTTAATCATAAAATCCAAATAAAAATCACGTTTCTCTATTTTTCCTCTTGAGAGATCACCCGCACTCTTTTTTCTCAAGTGACCTCTTGAGGGGACATCATCACTTCATCTTACCAACATCATTTTTTTCCAACCAGCTTAATTGTATCACCACCTTTTTCATCCTAAAATCACTGCATGTTTTGCAATCAACTCATCCATATCACCACCTTTTTCATCCTAATTTTTAATCACTACATTTTTTGAAACGACATTGTTTCTTGCAATTGCAATGGCATCTCAGAGAGAGAGAGAGAGAGAGAGAGAGAGAGAGAGAGAGAGAGAGTGTGTAGCAACCTCAAATTGCCTCTCAAAATTTCTATTGACACTAATTCCTTTCACACCACCATATTCAAAGTTAATTAAATAAATTATTATTTTTAATTAATTATCCCAATAAATTCCATCAATGTTAAATAAATTTATTTAATTAATTAACCAACTCTTCCTTTTTTATTAAATAAATCATGATGATTTATTTATTTAATCAATCATTCCACCCCTTTCCTATTATCCAACCTTAAATAAATAAATTTAACATTTATTAATTTAATTTTATCATTCCCATCATTCCCACTCCAAATAAATTAAAACAAATATAGCCTAGATTTAGTTAATTCCTATTTTTCTCCTCACAAATCATTAGTTGATTAAAAGAAATTATTTAAACTAGTGAATCATTTGGAAAATCTAAATCATCATTAATCAAGACAATTTTGTTGAAGACTCAAGATTGCACGACTTTAAGAAAAGGGCTTTTTGGATCTCCAAGAAAAGACTTTTGGATTTCTAAAAGAGCACTTTTAAAATCCCCACCCCTTATTTTCTCCAAGAAAAACCTAAACCTTCCAAAACTCCAAAAAGGGACTTCCTAATCCTCACCCTTCATTTTCTCCAAGGAAGTCTTAGCTTTTAAAATCCCTTGGATCATAGACCTTCTCATGTGCACCAATCAAAAGGTGCCACTTGGTGGGCTTCTTATGCATCCAATCCTCTCAAACAACCTCTTCCATTGATCTCCCTTATCAATCTCAACTCTTGATTCTCCATCCTCCTATGCTATAAATAGCCCATAATACGAGATATTTTCAATAAATCTTTGAATGCAATGTTATGCTACCAATTTGAGTGTTTACATCCTCTCAATCACAAATGTACCTTGACTACAACTGCCAATTGGTGCAACAAAGGGCTCATAGGTGAGAAACTCCTAGTTTCTTTTTTCTTTTATACATGGTCTTTAAGTTAAATCTATTTAAGTTGCAATTAGGTTTAGAATAAGGGTTTAAATTTCATAGCTTGAGTTCTTTATTTATGTCTTACACTTTTTTTTACATAATTTTTATATAATTTTTTATATTTCTATAAAGTTATCTTTTAAACAATTTCAAGCTCTTATTCCCATCCATATTAATTGTGCCTTCATATTGTCATAAACCATTATTATAATTATTTATAAAATTGGCATGATGTGTTGATTACCATCTAACATCTTTTGCAAGTTCCTACAACCCAATAGATCTCACTAACTACTAATCAAATTTCAATGATTTTGGTATCCACAATAGTCATCTACATTGAAGTTAGTGTTCCCTACCAAGCATCCTTTGTGAGAAAAATAATATCCGTATTATATGTTTTGGCATCCTTTGTTGATTTCTCTGACAAAGGATTTTCTTATTGGTGGATCAAAGTACACCCAATTTGTGTTCCATCATTAATATTGAGTATGTTTGTGACCCATTACCTATGATTTACCTACATTAGGAGGTGTTCATTGAGAGAGTTCTAATAAAAAAACAATCAAGTTGTAGATTCATTCCTATGAGCATGGAGTTCATGTCCACTATCCTATTGAGAATCCTTCAATTCAATTCAGGTAAACTAGATTTCACAAATTCTTTGACTGGTGCCACAATATGCATGGTACAAATATATAATGTATGATATGGATTCATACACTATCATTCATATAAAATCACAATTATATAATTCTAATTTCTATTTTTAACTACAAAAATATTCAACATAAAATTCAGACTATAAACCAAATCATTTTTTCAAAGGGATTATAATGAGATATTCTTTATATTTGGATGAAAACTAGGCATCCATATCTAATTATATAACCCAACACTAAATTTCTGGAAAAATGAGCTACTAACATTGTTGATTGAAGACTAAAAATATTAATTTAATGGACAGAATTGTATGCCTAGAATTTTTTCCTTCATTTTGAACTCACTTTTACTATGATAGCCTAAGTTATGTAATAACCAGTGTATAAGTGGCGTGTTTATGCGCTAAGAATCAACATATTCCATGGAACTAGTTTGATTTCACCTTCAAACATTTGTAGAAACTAGTTATAATCCTCAATTTACCTATTTTTCTTCCTATTTTGAAATCATAGCACAAAATTCAAATTAGGCCCATGTTACCCCCCTCCAACTAACCATTATGTGCAAACTCTCTTTCTTTCTTCATACACTAGCTTCTCATTGGCTAGGGGATTATAAAGCAATATTTTTTGGTAAATTTTCTAACATATTGCAACAATATTGACTAAATATTAGAAACACTTATTATTATGTCTACTTCAAACATATACAATGGTAGGCAATAGTTGTTTTGTGACTATTCTTAAAATTCTAGTCACTGTTATAACATGGATACTATAGCAATAAATCCAAATAAGACTTCTCATTCAATAGAATAAACACATGAATTCACTTTCTTTTCATTAAGTTTCAAAAATATTTTCTAACATTAAACTTGTGAGAAATAGGAATGATAATTATTTTTCTAATATGTTATTGGCTTATGTGGAATAATTAACAATTTTACGTTTTATTGTAAAAGTAATTAACATTAATTTTTATTTTGTTAATTTTTAATTCACTATCATATTAACAAAAATAATTCTAATGTTGCATCACAATAATTACATATTTTAATAGATAGTATATAAATTTATTGATGCACAATCTTCACTATATTTTAAGTCCATACACATTAAGGTATGTTAAAATTTAAAAAATACTGCACACTTATATTTGAATCCTTCATATGATTTTTTTCTAATAAAGTCGCGATTAAGATGGATTTGATGTCACATTTAGTTAATTTTAATATACCCACTAAAGTATGAGAAAAACTAGATGACAAAGACTACCCCATTGACCGCTAGCGGTATAGCTCTTGTCATGTAGAGGCTTTGTTTTTATATTTTGTTTTAAACTTGGTCTCGCTTAGACATCAAAATGTTATCTCTTCACTCATCTTTTTTTGAATGTGTAATATGATTTCATCTTAATAGTAATAGAGACACTTATTCATAAAAAGACAAGAATCCAATGCCATATTCAAGTATAATAATTTATTGAAAAGGAAAAAAGAATTGTCAATTCTTACAACTTAATTAAATGTTATTAAAAAATGTAACACTTTAGCTTCTATTATAGTATCACAATTAATAAATATCAAGAAAAAAATCATTTTGTAAGTGTTTTTGTTATGGTGAAATTTGCATGCTTGTATGATTTTCTTTTAGTTTTTGTGTTTGTTTTTGAGAGAATGTCTTAAAATAATTGCAAAGAGATAATGGTATAATCTTGTGTGATGTTGGACTCGTTCCTTTACTCATTACCTATCTCCATATATGCTCATTCTCATACACCTATAATAACCTTCAAGAATCAATAAAAAAAATTCTAATCATATTTAACACAAATACTATAGAGTCCATGTATAACAATAACAAATAATTGTCCAAAGAAGCTCAAATTTCTAGCAATTAATTTTGTAGAGATAATGCAAATTCGTGCTAGACAACTTAGAACAAGCATATATGATTTTATGTACATAATTTGACCTAATTTACGTAAATCATTTGAAATGTAATAAAATATATATTATCTTTAACTAATATATATAATGGGTAATACCTATTTTAATATCAAAATGAGCCATATGTAATAGCTAGCATACAAGTGGCATGTTTATGCGCTAAGAGTTGGCATATTCAATTAATCTAGTTTGATGGTGCTTTCATACATCTCTAGAAAGCAATTTCAATCTCCAATTTATATATTTATTAACCCAGTTTGAAATTATAGCACAAAATTGATAATTTGATTTTATGATGCATCAATCCTTTTTAAAATTTAAATTTCAAGTTTGATCTATGTTGTCCTCCAATTAATCATTATGTGCAAAATCTAATTTCTTCATTGTACTCTAGCTTTTCTTTGGCAAGTGGATTAGAAAATAATAATTATAAGTAAATTTTTAAATATATTACAATGACATTAACTAACCATTAGCAACATTTATTAATACTTCTACTTCCAAAATTCATACTATGACACATACTAGTTGCTATGCAATCCATGATTCTCAAAGTGGAAGGTGACTATCATTTTATAGATGGACTAATCCACTAAAGCCTACCATAACACTCTAAACAAATATAAATTCCCATTGCTACTACCTAATCAAAAATCATTATTTCCTTTTATTGTTGTAAATATTAATTTTTGAATGTACAAATATGTTTTTCTCAAATATATCTTAAAAACAAACTTGTACAATTATATATAAACAAATGCATAATAGTATTATTGCTGATTTTATTAGACATGTTATTTTAAGGCATATTTGGAAAGCTAGATGTTCAACTATGTTCTCTAACAACTATTTTCATGCAACTGCAATTTTAAGGCTTTACTCCGACATCCTTCTTCAAGTGGTTTTTTTTTTTTTGCAGCAACAAGTTTTATGCAAGAAGAATTCCAAGAACATGGTCCACCTTCAGCAAATTAAAGACCAAGTCTTGCAGTTACAGTCTGATTACAAGTTTTGACATTGTAAAATTGTATCGTTTATGAAATGCTTTGATTCAATATATATTAAAAAAAAACAACTAAATGCCATCCATCCCAAACTAATTAATTTTTTCAATGTCAAACATTTATTTTTTAAATGCGAAAATTTAAATTTATAAAAAAAAAAATTGCTTAACTAAATCAACGGCTAAAAATTATGTTTTGTACGAAACAGTGCGCATCCAATGTGCAGCGTACACGCCTCTTCCACATTAAACCCTTATCCTATCAACAACTCCACATTTTATTTTATTTTTTAAAATTCTTTCTTTAATATTGTTTATTAGATACGTGTTTACCGTACATTCGTAGTAAGTAATTCAAACGAAAACAAAATGTATATCCATATTAATATGGATTACAATGAACATTAATAATATAATTAACACATAAATATTTTTATATTTAATTTTAGCAAAATTTATATAGAAATTGTTAAGAGATATTATTTTATTTAAAAAAAATATTGACAACAATATCTTTTAATATATTTTATATAATATCTTTTAATATATTTTATATAATATTTTTAAAGATATTTATTAATATTATTTATATCTATATATATGCAAAATTATGTTATAGATATAATAATGTATTGATCAAGTTCTATTAAATGGTCAAAGTGAATCAATAGTAGCAAAGAATTGCAATAGGTTGACTATATTTTCTAATGTATATATTTTATAAAAATTATTTAAAATATTATTACTTTTTCTTTATTCTATTGGATCATAGTGATGTACAATAATATTAATATGAGGTAAGCTAGTTACTATTGAGGATATATGTTTATTCATTTTGACTAATGTATCACTATTTGATACTACTCATTTAAATAACACTATTCTTAAATAGTTGTAAGATTAAACAATTGATATGTATAGTATGTTTAGTCAATTATGCACTATTCATAGAATCTTTTCTCCTATTTAATTTGATTATAGCATAGCAAAAAGTGGAGTTATTTGATTTGCTGGACATATTTACAAAATTGATATTTTTTTAGTTGTTAAATACCAACCAATCACATAATGCAATTAAATTAATATTTTTATATTCATTTTGACTAACCTATCACTATTTGATACTACTAATTTAAATAACACTATTCCTAAATAGTTGTAATATTAAATAATTGATATATATAGTATGTTTAATCAATTATGCACTATCCATAAAATCTTTCTCCTATTTAATTTGATTATAGCATAGTAAAAGGTGGAGTTATTTGATTTGTTTGACATATTCATGGAATTGATATTTTTATTAGTTGTTAAAAACCAACCGATCACATAATAGAATTAAATTAATATTTTTCTATTCATTTTGGCTAACCTATCACTATTTGATATTACTCATTTAAATAACACTATTCCTAAATAGTTGTAATATTAAATAATTCATATGTATAGTATGTTTAATAAATTACGCACTATTCATAGAATCTTTCCCCTATTTAATTTGACTATAGCATAGAAAAAAGTGGAGTTATTTGATTTGCTTGACATATTCATTGAATTGATATTTTGTTTGTTGTTAAAAGCCAACCAATCACATAATACAATTAAATTAATATTTTTCTATTCATTTTGACTAACCTATCACTATTTGATACTACTATTTTAAATAACACTATTTCTAAATAGTTGTAATATTAAACAATTGATAAATAGTATGTTTAATTAATTATGCACTATTCATTGAATCTTTCTCATATTAAATTTGACGATAGCATAGTAAAAAGAGGAGTTATTTGATTTGCTTGATGTATTCATGGAATTGGTATTTTTTAAGTTGTTAAAACCAACCAATCACATAATAGAATTAAAATAATATTTTTTCTACTCATTTTGACTAGCGTATCACTATTTCATACTATTCATTTAAATAACATTATTCCTAAATAGCTATAATATTAAATAATTGATATGTATAGTATGTTTAGTCAATTATGCACTATTCATAAAATCTATTCCTAAATAGTTGTAATATTAAATAATTGATATGTATAGTATGATTAGTCAATTATGCACTATTCATATAATATTTCTCCTATTTAATTTGAGTATAGCATAGTAAAAAGTGGAGTTATTTGATTTCTTGAGGTATTCATGGAATTGATATTTTTTTAGATGTTAAAAACCAACAAATCACATAATAGAATTAAAATAGGTTCAATACATTTGGTAACATATTTTTTTTATCAAAATATTTCAAAAAAAAATAATTTTTAAAATTGTTTGAATATAACAAGTACAATGAATGTATAATATTTGTAAATGGTGTCGGCTTCTCATCTCAATATATTGACTATAAAAGTCAATTATATAATTATTTATTAACACCTTGGGTTAATCTCATAGTGTGATGGTTAAGTGGTTGTGTTGTTGTTGTGGCCACCAAGGTTCAAATCCCTGCTAGACTATTGTGATCGCAGGCCTTGTGCCCTCGTTGATCCAATGTGCTCACAAATTTGAACCTCAACGTTAATGTTGTTGGTGTTCATGTCAAGTGACTTGGTGCTCCAATGGATTATTAGGCCCCTGGTGGGCTACTGTGTGTTGAACACCCAAAATACTGGTATAGGAGCACCTAGGAGGCATTTGGAAACACTAGGCAAAATTTGGAAGCCTAGGAAGAATTTTGTGATTTTGATGTTTAAGGTCATGTTGACCATTTAGTTTTGAGTTGTGTAATGTTAGAAGATGTTAGGATGAAGGTTGATCAGTAACTTATAGTTGAGTGGATGAGTTTCTCAGTTTGTTTCTCTAGGTTTCACTAGGAGTCAGAAATAAAGTCCAAAATGTTGCATTTGTGCAATTTTGGCCTATTGTGGTGGTTAAGTCCGACCAATGGAGAGGTAACCACCTTGGAAGCCTTTAAAAGGTAGTTCTCGAACTGGAATGAGGGTTGGAAAAAGTATTGTATTTGTTTGGGTTTGCTGTTCATATGAAAAAACATTGAAGTTCTTGCAATTTTCTATTTTTTTTGTTCTTTTACTGTGTTAATGGAGAGTTCCAAGTTGTAAGCAGTGTGTGGAATGTGTGATAACTATCTTACAAGCTTTTTGTAGTCATTAATTAGCTTGTCTCAACATTTTATAGCTTTCCTTTTAGTTAGTTTTGTTTCTTTTCAATTTATGATCAGACCGACAAGCTATAAATAATGGAGTCTTAGACCTTTGTTTTCCTCTATACCTGGTGTATAGACTTTGGGAAATGAGGCTAAGCTCCATTCTTGTAAATATGATAGGTCTAGGAGTCTCAAAGAGGCAGGAAACCATGGTGGAAGACTGTTACTAGGCGAGCTTGATAGTGCCCGGTTAGAATAGTCAAGGAGAGCAGAGCACTAAGGTTGCAAGGGTGACCATTCCCTAGTAAACCAAGGTGTGTGATGGTTGCAGGAGGCCTTACAAAGGCTTGGCAGGTAGCAAGAGATCTCATTGATCCGTTTGGTGGTTGTAATAAGTAAACAGTTCACTGTGAAGGTCAAGAAAAGGCCTAAAAAGCCCTAATTCCCACAAAAATAGGGTTACGCCTGTGTACGGCCTGTGAAGGCCCAAAACCTCAAAAATATTAGAGAGGTAGGAAAATGAGCCAGGGTCCTTTTTGGAAGTTTGTGGCATTCTTTGGAAGATTTGGATTTTAAAGCCTACTTTCTCGGGTTAGGAGGCCTAATTGGGGCTCAAGGGCTAGTAGCCCTTCTTAAACCCTAGGAGAGGGTTTGGAGTGAGCAATGGAGAAATGGTGATTGGTGATTGATCTTAAACCCTAGAGGAATGGTTTTGAGGCTTTGGAAGTCATCCCACACCCCTGCATCAAGTTAGTGAAGCATTTGAGAGATAGCTAGTCTTTAGTTGAATAAGGGCTAAGGAGAGAATGAGAGAAGGAACACCAAGATTGGCTTGGTTAGGAGAATGCAGATGATAGTAGGGTTGGCCAGGAGAACTAGGGGTGCCTAACAAGCATTAGGGACTATAGGTTAAGAAGGTGGAGAGTGACACCGAAGGGTTTGCCAAGGTGAGACCCAGAGCATGGGACAGTGAGTGTCTCATCCAACCCTACCCTATCAGATTGGTATCAGAGCAGGTTAAAGATTTGGGAAAGAATCTTGTATGTCTGAGGTTGAGTCCAATGATTACTCCATCATGGTGACAAATGCAGAACTGGCCAAGATGGTTGAAGAGCAGGAGGAAGACAATAAACAGTTGAGGGAAAGAATAGCCCAACTTGAACAAGCAGTGAGGAGTGCGCAATTTGAGGTAAGGATACCAAAGGAAGAAGAGGTTGCAGAGGAAGAAAAAACCCCTGAACCTGACCCTGTTTTGAAGGAGGAGCCTTTCTTGAAGGCATTGAAAGCTTTGAGTGGAAAAGCACTTGAAGGCATACCACTATTTAGTGGGAAAATGGAAGCTGATCTAGTCATGGATTGGATAGAAGGTATGTAAAACCATTTTGAATGTGATGGAGTCACTGAAGCACAGAAGGTAAAGGTGGCCAAATCAAGACTAAGAGGTTCTGCCTTGACATGGTGGAAATTCATACAGACAGAGAGGGAAAAAGAAGGTAAGCAGCCCATCTCTACTTGGAAGGGAATGGTTGCCAAAGTAAAAGAAGCATACATGCTAGATGACTATGAGATTCAGTTACACAAGAAGAGACAAAGCTTAAGGCAGAAAGACCAAGATGTGAATACTTACACTGAGGAGTTTCAAAAACTTTGTATGAGGTCCAATGTTACAGAGGATGAAAGTCTTAAGGTAGCTAGATACCTTAACGGTTTGAAATGGAACATCCAAGAGGAGATGGCTCTTTTAAGTCCTAATACTGTGCATCAATGTTACTAATTGGCTATCAAGATTGAGGAAAGAAACAAGAGGAAGCAAGACCAGGCTTCTAAGAGCAAAGGCAAAGGCAGAGATCAAAGAGATCAAAGAGGACAGCGAGGTGGCTACCAAGGTAGAGGCAATGACCAAAGAAACCAAGGAGAGTCTAAACTCACAGAGCATGGAGGAGAAACATCTTCTAGAGGAGGATATAACAGAGGTAGAGGACCTCAAGGAGGTTCAAACAGAGGAAGAGGAGCAGGCAGGAGCAATTCATATTTTGCAAACATGAAATGCTACCATTGTAGTCAAGTAGGTCATCCTGCTTATAGGTGCCTGGAGAAAGCATCTTCATCAAGCAATCAGAAGAGAGTGGCTTATGAACAAGAGGTCACCATGAGTCCTAAGTCATCTGAGGTCAGTCATATAGAATCTAAGGTAGGAGAGAATTTGATGTTCAACAGGGTTTTGATCAAACAACCGGTCAAGGAAGAACCAAAACAAAGGAGAGCTCTATTTAGAGTAAGGTGCAAGATACTTGGAAAAGTGTGCAAGGTCATAGTAGATTCAGGTTCAACAGACAATATCATATCAGAGGAGGAAGTAATGAAACTGAAATTGGAGAAGGTACCCCATACTAACCCTTACAAGGTCACATGGCTAAACAAGGGACAAAGTGTTTTAGTAAATGAGCAAGTAACGGTGGAGTTTTCCATTGGAGGGTACAAGGACAAGTTAGTTTGTGATGTGTTACCCATGGATGCATGCCATCTACTATTGGGCAGACCATGGCAGTATGACAGGAGTGTCATATATGATGGGAAAGAGAACACCATTTCATTCAAGAAGGATGGAAAGACTTTTAAGTTGCAGTCACTATCAAAAGAAGAAGAAGAAGGACAGTCAAAGACACCAAACATCATGTTGAGCAGTGGTAAAGAGTTCCTTAACAACCTACATCAAGGGAGTGAAGGATATGTGGTTGTGTTACAACCTAAAGAGGAAGATAAGGCTGAAAAGACAGTCCTACAGGAAGCAGTCCAGAAGTTACTTGACAGGTATAAGAGTATAGTTAGTGATGGTACACCTGCAACTCTACCACCAAAGAGAGCCATAAGTCATCAAATTGACTTCATACCTGGAGCTTCATTACCTAACAAAGCAGCATACAAACTTACACCAGATCATAATCTAGAGGTAGCTAGACAAGTGCAAGAATTGTTGGATCAAGGATTGATTCAAAAGAGCATCAGCCCATGCACAGTACCAGTGGTCTTAGCAACCAAGAAGGGAGGTAAATGGAGGTTATGTACTGACTCTAGAGCTATAAACAGGATTACAATCAGATATAGATTCCCTATCCCTAGAATTGAAGACTTGATGGATTGTCTTGGAGGAGCTCAATACTTCACCAAGTTGGATCTCAAGAGTGGATATCATCATATTAGAATTAAGGATGGTGATGAGGGGAAGACAACATTTAAGAAAAATGATGGGTTATATGAATGGAGAGTGATGCCATTTGGTCTCTCCAATGCCCCTAGCACATTCATGAGGCTCATGAATGAAGCACTTAAAGACTTTACAGGGATATTTGTGGTAGTGTATCTTGATGACATCCTCATATACAACAAGACAGTAGAAGAGCATTTGAAACATGTGGAGTTGGTTCTTAGAAGGTTGCAAGAGGAGAAATTGGAAATCAATCTAGAGAAATGTGAGTTCTTTAAGCAAGAGCTAGTCTACTTGGGTTTTGTAGTGTCCAAAGGATTATTGAAGATGGATCCAAGCAAGGTGGAAGCTATTCTCAACTGGCCTACACCAACCATAGGGACTGAGGTAAGAAGTTTTCATGGATTGGCTCAATTTTATAGGAAATTCATAAGGAACTTTAGTGGTATATGTGCACCGGTCCTAGATACAATCAAAGGAGGTCTAAAAACTAAGTTTGTGTGGACTCAAGAAGCTGAGAAAGGGTTTGAGAAACTGAAACAAGAAATGGCAACTCAACCTATTCTTTTGTTACCTAGTTTTGACAAATTGTTCACTGTTGAATGTGATGCTAGTGGAGTGGCAATAGGAGGAGTGCTAAGTCAAGAGGGCAGGCCTATAGCCTTCTTTAGTGAGAAGCTCAATGAAGCAAAGAAGAAGTATTCAACCTATGACTTAGAACTTTATGCTTTGGTTCAGTCACTTAGGAAATGGAGGCATTATCTTCTACCCAAGGAGTTTGTAGTCTTTACTAACAATCAGGCACTCAGCTTTATCAACACTCAAGAGAAGCTGAGTAATAGGCATTTGAAATGGATGGAATACATCCAAGATTTTACCTTCACCATCAAGCACAAGAAGGGACAGTTAAACAAAGTAGCAGATGCATTGAGCAAGAGATTGTTGACAGTGCAAGAGATACAGATCAAGAGCATTGGCATAGAGAGTTTCAAGGATCTATATGGGGAAGATGAAGACTTTGCAGAGGTCTATAAGGTATGTTCTAACTTTGAGAACCATTTCCATAGTCAATACTCAGAGTATACTTTGCAAAGTGGGTTATTGTTTAAGGGAAATCAATTATGTGTTCCAAGAGGGTCAATGAGGGAAAATTTGATTCAAGAAAAGCATAATGGAAGTCTTAGTGGACATTTTGGCATCAATAAGACTTTAGAACTAGTGCAAAGATTCTATTACTTGCCTAAGTTGGCAAGAGATGTTAGAAAGTATGTGGAACAATGTGTTTTGTGTATGAAAGCTAAGGGAGGAGCTAGTAATGCTAGTTTATACCAACCCCTACCCATTCCTAACAGACCATGGGAGTGTGTGAGAATGGATTTTGTGGTAGGCCTTCCTAAGACCAAGACTGATTTTGACAGTGTTTATGTAGTAGTAGACAAATTTAGCAAGATGAGTCATTTCATTCCTTGCAAAACTACTCATGATGCTAGCTACATAGCTCATCTTTTCTTCAAGGAGATTGTAAGGATCCATGGCTTGCCTTTGAGCATTGTTTCAGACAGGGATGTGAAGTTCATGAGTCACTTTTGGAAGACTCTATGGAATAGATTGGGTACAAATCTATCATTTGGATCAGCTTACCATCCTCAAACCAATGGTCAAACAGAGGTGGTTAACAGGGTGCTAGGTAACCTTTTAAGGTGCCTAACTAAGGAGTATGGACAGACAAGAGATATGGTTATCTCACAAGCTAAGTATGCATACAATGATAGTGTGAACGGGACCACAGGGAAGAGTCCTTTTGAAGTTGTGTATGGGATGCACCCAAGAGGGATATGTGAGCTCAGAGATCTTGGAGCTATGGAACATAGGAGTGGAAATGTAGAAGACTTCAGTCAGACCATGAAGGAGATTCAGGAATAGGTAAAGAGGACAGCCACAGAGGCTACACAAAAATTGAAAGAGAAGGTAGATGTGTCAAGGAAAGATGTGCAATTTCAAGTAGGGGACTATGTTATGGTCCACCTTAACAAATCAAGGTTGCAGAAGGGAATTTCAACCAAGTTGTAGATGAAGAGAGTGGGTCCATGCAAGATATTGGCCAAGTATGGTAAGAATGCATACAAGGTGGAGTTACCTACCGATCTAGGAATCTCACCAGTTTTCAACATAGCTGATTTGATCAAGTATAAGGGAACAATCAGTGATGAGATTCAGAACAGTCAGGAGATCTTCAAGGACATCAGTAATGTACCCCTACCTAATCACGAGAAGCCTTAGGCAGAGCAGATCTTGGAGTCAAGAGTACAAAAGTCTACAAGGAACAAGGTGTACATGGAGCACCTTATCAAGTGGAAGAACAAGCATGAATCAAAAGCTACATGGGTACATGAAGATCAGTTCAAGAATTTTGGAATTGACCTGTCATTGGTCTCTCCTTCCATTCATTAATGTTTGGGTTGAGAGGGGGAGAATGGTGTAGGAGCACCTAAGAGGCATTTGGAAACACTAGGCAAAATTTGGAAGCCTAGGAAGAATTTTGTGATTTTGATGTTTAAGGTCATGTTGACCATTTAGTTTTGATTTGTGTGATGTTAGAAGATGTTAGGATGAAGGTTGATCAGTAACTTATAGTTGATTGGATGAGTTTCTCAGTTTGTTTCTCTAGGTTTCATTAGGAGTCATAAATAAAGTCCAAAATGTTGCATTTGTGCAATTTTGGCCTATTGTGGTGGTTAAGTCCAACCAATGGAGAGGTAACCACCTTGGAAGCCTTTAAAAGGTAGTCCTCAAACTGGAATGAGGGTTGGAAAAATCATTGTATTTGTTTGGGTTTGCTGTTCATATGAAAAAACATTGAAGTTCTTGCAATTTTCTATTTTTTTGTTCTTTTACTGTGTTAATGGAGAGTTCCAGGTTGTGAGCAGTGTGTGGAATGTGTGATAACTGTCTTAAAAGCTTTGTGTAGTCATTAATTATCTTTTCTCAAATTTTTATAGCTTTTCTTTTAGTTAGTTTTGTTTCTTTTCAATTTCTGATCAGACCGGCCTGTAAATAATGGAGTCTTAGACCTCTGTTTTCCTCTATACCTGGTGTATAGACTTTGGGAAATGAGGCTAAGCTCCATTCATGTAAATAGGATAGGTCTAGGAGTCTTAAAGAGGCAGGAAACCATGGTGGAAGACTGTTACTAGGCGAGCTTGATAGTGCCCGGTTAGAACAGTCAAGGAGAGCAGAGCACTAAGGTTGCAGGGGTGACCATTCCCTAGTAAACCAAGGTGTGTGATGGTTGCAAGAGGCCTTAAAAAGGCTTGGTAGGTAGCAAGAGATCTCACCAATCCGTTTGGTGGTTTTTTTAAGCAAATAGTTCACTGTGAAGGTCAAGAAAAGGCCTAAAAAGCCCTAATTCCCACAAAAATAGGGTTACGCCTGTGTACGGCCTGTGAAGGCCCAAAACCTAAAAAATATTGGAGAGGTAGGAAAATGAACCAGGGCCTTTTTGGAAGTTTGTGGCGTTCTTTGGAAGATTTGGATTTTAAAGCCTACTTTCTCGGGTTAGGAGGCCTAATTGGGGCTCAAGGGCTAGTAGCCCTTCTTAAACCCTAGGAGAGGGTTTGGAGTGAGCGATGGAGAAATGGTGATTAGTGATTGATCTTAAACCCTAGAGGAATGATTTTGAGGCTTTGGAAGTCATCCCACACCCCTGCATCAAGTTAGTGAAGCATTTGAGAGATAGCTAGTCTTTAGTTGAATAAGGGCTAAGGAGAGAATGAGAGAAGGAACACCAAGATTGGCTTGGTTAGGAGAATGCAGATGATAGTAGGGTTGGCCAGGAGAACCAAGGGTGCCTAACAAGCATTAGGGCCTATAGGTTAAGAAGGTGGAGAGTGACACCGAAGGGTTTTCCAAGGTGAGACCCAAAGCATGGGATAGTGAGTGTCTCATCCAACCCTACCCTATCAAATACTAAGAGGATGGGATGAATTAGTATTCCCTAAAATTCAATAACTTAAAAGTGCACTACAAAATATCTCATTAAACTTTTAGAAATGGAAAGAAACAACATAAAGCATGCACCACAACAATCAACAGATGAAAACCATATTTTATGTAGAAAAACCTTGAAAGGGAAAAACTGTGTGGTGAGGATTAACTCACTATATATATATCATAAACGATTACAATATGTAGTGTAGGAAAAAGTGTCCCTTTTTTACACTTAATTTGGGGAATAATTAATAATAAAATGAGCTAAATTATGTCTTAATTTAATGTTGTAATATATAATTTACATATTCACATTAATTTTAGGTTCCTATTAAATAAAATGGATTTAATTGTGCCTTAATGTGGTGTTGTAAAGTGTATCTTTACACTTTCACACTCATCTAGGACTTTATTAATTAATTGAGGTTACCTTAATTGGCTCCTTTAATTCAAATCCAAGCCTAATTAATTGCAATTTTCGAAGAGGAAAACCTGACATTCATTAATGCCATAACATAACATTTATCATTGGAGAATGTGTGTCCTAGGTAAGTGACCTAGGACCCATTAGCCCAAGGGTGAATGGGTCCTCACTTAGGCCTATGACCTAAATTTTTACTATGTTTTTGGTGGTATTTCAATTATTTCAAATATGTATTCACATGTTGGCTTGAGTTATTTGAATTTTGGGAATTAATGTTAACATATGTATAAATAAGAGGTCATTTCACTATGTTTCATCCTAGAATACTTTCATGAGATCAAGAGTATTCAAGTGAGCACTTTCAAGAGCATTTCAAGAGAATTTCAAGGCATTCAAGAGAAAATTTATTAAAGTTTTATTGTAACAATCAAGATCCATTATCATGTGTCAAAAGTCTTCTTGCACCATGCATGTTATTTGAGCTAATATATTGATGTAGTGTTCACGATCCATTCAGGCATTCAAAGGATTTATTTCAAATCAAGTTTCAAGATCAAGATCCACATCCATTGAAGCCATTTCATGCTAGTTGCATATCTACATTCCAAGGTTCAAACAAGGGTTTGGTGAGTTGTGACATAGGCTTGAATATTCATCATTCCTTTCATGCTATTTCATTTCATTACTAGGTTTAATTACCAAAATGGGGTTTGACCAAGGAAAACCCCCATTCACCAACAACAAAACATTTTTCCCTCTTGATTTGTGTTTGCAAATTTTAGGTGGAAGAACTCTTGAAGAGAAAAATTGCAAAGTTTTCAAAGTTGGCATTTGTTGTCATCATTCTTGCAATTTCATGAAAACTCACCTACAGGATTTATTTTCGATTGTCCGACTGTGAAAATTGGGGATCTAGGAGTGCAGACACAACACAAGAGAACCCAAAAACTATTTTTACAAACCCCTAGCTAGGACCCATTCACCATAGGGTGAATGAGTCCTCATTAAGCTTTGAAAAGGCACTTTTGGTGACTGGTACACATCATTATCCCTTTCTCAAATCTGCATTTTAATTTTTGGTTCCATTAGAATTGAGCTTAATCTATTAGATGCACTTTGTAGATTGCATTTTGGAGTTAGTTTGCTATTTTTAACTTTCTCCCCTGTCACACCCCATCTTGTTGTTACTGAGTTAATTTTACCTTCACGGGTAAATAGAAAGATAAATGCAATCATGATTTTGATATGTTTGGTAAAGGAATGAAATACTAAAATAGGTATTAAGATATTATAGCTTTGGAAGAGTAATTATGTTTACATTGATGAAGAACATGTATTGCTATATGAATATGCTAATGTTTTAAGATGCATGTGGATTTATTATGAACGTCTAACTACCATTGCAAATGTGCTAAGCTGGTTGTAGGGACAAGTTCAATCCTCCAAAAGGGAGGGGAAGTATCGCTCAAGAGAAGTGATTTGTTGGGTAACCCTAAATGAAACCTAACTAAGCTTACACACACACTCACAGTAGAATGGTTGAGTCTAGTCATAGTGTTGGGAATTGGTAAGTCATCCTTTAGACATGTTGTGTTTGCATTAGATAGGATCATGATTTCTGTTATGAGTATTCATGGTTTGTGATAAATGCCTAAGCAATGTCTTTTATACTTTGATTGTTTGATCAAGTTGTCATGATTGAATCTTTGAGTCTTGGGCTTTGTGAAATAAGTTGTCTTTACGTTGATTCGTATGAGCATTGAAAGTATACATGTAGGTATGTATATGTATAATGACTCATGCATGAGAGCATAATTATGTTTATGCATATATGTATATGAGTAGAAATACTCATGAGCATACATGCACGGGGAATCAATTATATATATGTGTGTGTGTGTGTGTGTATATGTGTATACACTTAATGTGTATACATGTCAACAAGGATATGAATGCATTTAGGTTGATATGAGATAGTAACATGATGTGTATATGCATATATATATATACACCCATGTCGATATACATGTATGTGTGACGTGATGGATTATCCATACGAGCACAATGATATATGTATATAAACGTAATATGTATATGGATATATATTTATAATATTGTTGATAGATGACGAAAACATGAGTTATGCATTTTTTTATCAAATGGTTTATTTAACGAACTTAATCTTAGTGGGGATATATATAGGCATTATGCTATATTTAAATACCTATGCATTATCAAATCCGTGAATTGTGGTAATATGGTATATGTGTTCGTAATTGAATAGATGAATAGTGCATTTTATAATCTTGTAAGATGGTATATATATACATATATATTAATTATAGACATATATATATATATATGCATATATTACATGTATATATTTATTATACATAGTGAAAAATAGCGCTGGTTATATGTGTTAGGCACATAAATGAAGAAGGTAAACTCAAGCTTAAATATAGGAACCTTTTTGATACATATTGAATGAGATAGAATTTTAGTTTATAGTGTTGTTAGAAATATATATAAAGGGAAACACGTGAATTCACTAGTACATAAAAGTGATATGTTGCAACCAAGACTATGGTGTAGCCATAGAAGAAGTATTTGAGGCCGATTTGTATATATATTATGCAAAGTATTAGAGGTTGATGTATACATATAGTCATGCAAAGTATAAAGGTTGATTCATATAAGTATATGCTTTGGTCAATGTATGAGAAATATGGTGCACTATATAATAGCTCTCAAGTAGAAAGTAAGGCGCATTTATCTTTGCAGATTAAATGCAAAAGGAAATGTGAGAAATATAAGTTGTTGTGTGTAGTGTTTGCAAAGCATGAATAAAGGATAAAGACCACAACAAAATGAAGTGTTTGGTCAAAGTTGTTTTAAGAGTTATTTAAAAGGAGTTGATTCATCCTTAACATGTTGATTGGACAAAAAGATGTGTTGCCTGATAAATATTGTCTATTTCTTTGGATAAACCTGCCGGCAAAAGAATAAGAAGATTGTTGAAACTTGGCACCATATTATGAATACTCTATTTTTTGTAGAATTCTTTCTTGCTTGCAACTCGATTCTCATCTTTGGAACATGTGCATATTTGAAATAGTCAAGTATTGTTTTCATACAAGGAGGTCAATCTATAGATTACCAAGCTGAGTATTTACTTAGAATGTTGCTACCTTTTTTTGTATATGCTAATTCAACTTGCATGGCTAAGTGGTATCGACTGGTTTACCACTTCCTTAGGCATCAATGTCTCATTATTTTGTATAAATAGATGAGCCAACTCTCTCATTTGAATGCACAATCAGTAGTTTCATTCTGCTACTTTTATTCTAGAGTTGTATTATTCTAAGATGGAGTTAGTTGTGAGAGCATAGAGAAGGAGGTTATTGTGAGATATTGCAGTGAGTGAATATAGTAAATGGAGATGAAGCCTAGCAAGCTGATATTGGAAGGTTGAGAACTAGATTAAACTATTGGATTAAGCAATCAACAGGCATTAGAATCTATTCTCCTTTTATTTGTCTTTTGTTATGAAAGAATGAATGTCTTGATTGATTTGTTTGGAATTACATGAGAATGCTTGCATTAGTGAATTGTACTATTTGCTTATGGAAAGGAAAAGAATTTGTTTATGATTTACTATGAAGTGTTTGAATATACTCCATATTAGGAGTGTTTTTTATCATTAGTATTATATACTAGGAATGATAAAATGTGATTATCTTAAGGAAGTGTCTTAATACTCCTATATACCCTTTACGGGGATTTAGATAATGATGTCCCTATACATAGATAGTCTATACTACATGCATAATGTGAAATGTATCAATGTCATGAAGTGACTTGACACTGTAGCTTATTATGCAAGGAAACCTTGGGAATGTTAAGGTTAGCATTGCAACAAAAGTGAAGGTTGATGTGATGCTATGCAACCACATCAATTTTCTTTACTAGAATGATCACTTGATCATACATCACTCTCGAATGAAACCCTAGGTTTAGAATAACTTATTGAGTCGAGAATTTTATTTGATTAACTTGAATGAAACCTTAGGTTAAGATTTACCAATTGGGCTGGGATATGTACTTGACTACCCATTGAAACCTATAGATTGGGAATAATCTACTTGGTTAGGTTGTTTGTTTGCTCTTGCTTGGAACATATAGGTTTAGATTAACCTATATGTTCATACTAGTCATTGGTTGATGTCTATATCCTAGGATTAGGATATACTGAGGTTAAAACTCACCTATGTGATTAAGTTGATCACTTAAGTTTACGAATTACTATTTGAAGGAAGCCATAGGTGGGATTATCCAATGAGTTGAGTTAATACTTGTCTAATTGTTCTATACTCTTGATATGAAATCATATTGTTGATAAAAATCTACTCTTTGAATAACCCTTTTCACTAAGGATATTACACTCTCGAATGGAAACATTCAATGAAATGGTTATTCTTTGATTAAGTCATTTACTAATGTGATTATACTCCTAATAAGAATCACTTATTAATGTGAAGTATTACTGAATGGAGTCAGTTATTTATGAGTATTTAATCTATGATTAGATGAAGCTTATGAATCTATACTTTAGATTATAAAGTTATACCTGGGAGTAGGTTTTCTATTGAAGATAATAGCTTGTTTATGCAAAGTTAATTTGTAGACTAGGAAAGCTAATATGTTATACCTAGGATGGGAATATCCATAGAAGGGAATAACATATGCTTATGCTTTATTGGTAGAGATACCATTGTGTTACGAGAAAAAAAGGAATAGGTTATCTTTGAGGTTAATGATTACCTATGGCAAGAAATTACCTATGCATGTAGTATATGAATGGTCATAATCCAAACTGAGCTATGGTAGTGTATGTGAATAGGATGATTGTCACTCAAAGTATTGGGTGAGAATACTTTGGCCAAAGTAGTGTAAGTGGCCATTGTTTACACTGTCAGTTCATTGTGTTCCTTTTATGCATTCTAGTTCAGGATTTTCATACTCATATGGGTAACAATCATATGATTAGGCTTTGGTTTGGAGGGCACAACACTATGCTCATATAGGTAATTGTTATGAGGTTTACCAACCAATCACTTCTTCGAAGGGCAGGGCCATCTTTCCACATGTGGCAGATGTGTGGGCGACCGCATTTGAGTCTATGGTTGGCAGAAAAGCACTTGAATGATGCTTCTCCTCATTAGTTGGTCGTCAAAGTTTGCGGATGTTTGCACTAGTATTGGGGACAACTAGAGTGTATGCACCAAGGAGTAGGGAAATCTAGAAAGTATGCACTGATGCGGCGACATCAGGACTAGTTTATATATCTATTGCCAGATGAAGCTCAAAAGAGCTATGTATGTATCATGTACCCATTTATATGGAAGGATGCAATCATGAATGATAAACTTGAGTTTATTTAATATGAAATCTATGTTATGGAAAGATTTGTGAAATTACAATGAAATGCAATGGAAGTTTGGAATAGTGCTTATTTTAAATGTGCATGTACTTTACATTATGGAAATAATTTTTTTTATTGCTATGTTATGACATCATGGATTATTCACTTGAGGTGAAAACTTTGAATTTTTAATGAGTAGAACACTGAGGTTGTTACATCCCCTTGAAGTGTTGTTTAATTAGGACCCTCATCCTTATAAAGAAAAGGAAATAATTAGATTCACACTTTGACTTGACTCACCTTAAGGTTGGCAGTCCTTTCATTGTGTGGATCTCATTTCCTGATGAAATAGAGGAAGATAGGTCCATCATAACCCCATTTCCCCTTTTCACATTAATAAACCTATTTTTCTTTATTTCATTATGGTGAACCCGAGTTTGATCATTGTATTTTTCTAATTTTGGAGTCCACTTTCACCCTACATTTAGATCTTGCATTTATTTGCATTGAATTGAGTCTCATTTAGGGTTATTTAGTTTGCATTACTTTGCATTTCCTTTAAGGGTTTTAGGATTGCATCTTTGCATTCTTTAAATCTAAAAAATACAAAAAAAAAATTAGTCATTTTGCATATCATTTATATAGCATTGCATCATCATTCACTTGCATTTGAAAATTGAAACAAAATTGTGCATCAAATTAGGTATCAGGTAGTTTGTCATTTTGTCATATTTTGCACTTGAATTCAACATTAATTTCATAGAAAATTAAAACTATAACTTGTTGCTTCTGATCAGAATCTGGAAACCATTATAATCATGAGAGAAGCTATTTCTGGATTAGATTGTGTAAGCTTTTTTTGGATCAACGTTTCGGATCACACTCTATGATCCATCATCAGGATAGAGAGCTCAAGGAGATGAAAAAGGTTTGTTGCAGACCCAACAGGTATAAAAAGAGGAAAAAAGATGGTAGAGGGATAGAAGGCACAAGGCCCAAGAGAGACAAGAAATAAATTAGAAAATGGAATTAAGAGAATAGAAATATATCTTTATTAGTGAAAAGAAGAAAAATGAAAGAAAGATAAATTAAAAATTAAGAGTCACAAACCAAAAAATTAGAATAGAAATTGTAGTCTATAATAATATATTTAATAAGCTAATATTTGTGAGCTAATATCTTGATACAATTAATATATTCAAGATTAATATTCTTAAATTATCTAATATCGATTAATATATTCTTCTTAAAAATATTAAAATTAATATTAATATCTATTAATATATTCAAAAATTAAGCTAGATAAGATTAATATATATTCAATATTAATCTTGAATATCTATTAATTATTTTAAGCTAAATAATTAAGATTAATATATAAATAGATATTAGATAATTTAAGAATAATTAAATTATTCAAAAGGTTATATATAAATAGATAATAGATATTTAGATAAATATCTAAAGATTATATAAAGATTATATAAATTATTTATATAAAGATTATCAAAAGATTATATAAAGATTATATTAATATCTAAAGATTATATAAATTATTTATATAAAGATTATATAAAGAATATATTCATATAAAGATTATATAAATTATTAATATATTTAAATCTTTTAATATATATTAATCTATTTAAATATAATCTCTAGAATAATTTATCTAATCTTTAGATATTAATATAATCTTTATATAATATATAAAGATTATATTAATATCTAAAGATTATATAAATTATTAATATATTTAAAACTCTTAAAATATATTAATCTATTTAAATATATCAATCTTATTTAATAATTTAAATAGATCATTCTACTTAAAATTAAAAATAAATAAATAAATAAATAAAAAATAAAAATAAATAAATAAATAAAATATAAAATATAAAATGAAATAAAATAAAATAATAGATATTCAAGATTAATATTGAATAGATCTATTTAATTATTTTAAGCTAAATAATCTTTATTTAAATTAATGTAAATAATTAATATTAATCTATTTAATTTAAATAGATCAATATATTTAAATCATTTAAATATATTAATCTATTTAAATATATCAATCTATTTAATAATTTAAATAAATCATTTTATTTAAAATTAAAATAGATATAAGATTAATTTTAATAGATATTTGAATATTAATCTTGAATATATTAATAGATATTAATCTTGAATATATTCAAGATTTAAATTCTTAAATTATATAATATCTATTCTTAGATTTATTATATTCCTATTTAAATAATTCTATTAAAATTATTAAGATAGATGATTATGTTTAAATAGATTGATCTATTTAAATTATTAAATAGATTGATCTATTTAAATAGATTAAATGATTTAGAAATAAATTATTATAAAGATGGAAGATAAATTAGATTTATTATATTCCTATTTAAATAAATCTATTAAAAATATTTAGTTAGATGATTATATTTAAATGGATTGATCTATTTAAATTATTAAATAGATTGATATATTTAAATAGATTAATATATATTAAAAGATTTAAGTATATTAATCTATTTAAATAATTTAAATATATTAATCTATTTGAACAATTTAAATATATTAATCTATTTGAACAATTTAAATATATTAATCTATTTAGATGATTTGAATATATTAACCTATTTAGATAATTTAAGAATATTAATCTATAACGATAAATTAGATTTATTATAAATTATTAAAAAGATGGAAAATAAGTTATGTTTATTTAAATAGATTAATATATTTAAATGATTTAAATATATTAATCTATTTAATTAATTTAAATATAATTAAAAATATTAATCTATTTAGTTATAAGATTATATTTAAATAGAATGATCTATTTAAATTATTAAATAGATTGATATAATTAAATAGATTAATATATTTAAATGATTTAAATGTATTGATCTATTTAAATAATTTAAATATATTAGTCTATTTGAACAATTTTAAATATATTAATCTATTTAGATGATTTAAATATATTAATCAATTTAGATTATTTAAGAATATTAGTCTATAAAGATAAATTAGATATATTATAAATTGTTATGAAGATGGAAGATAAGTTAGATTTATTTAAATAGGTCAATATATTTTAATGATTAATCTATCTAGATGATTTAAATGAATTAATCAATAAATTAAAAACATTAATCACTTTAAATGTATGTCGAACTAATGTGTTGAGAAGACACGAAGTACAAGGGAGGGGGGAAGGGGAAAGGATGGAAGAAACGAAAGGGCAAAGAGGAAGAAAAAGAGGAACCAAACAAAAGCAAGCGACCTCAGAGCCTAGAAGATGGGAGGAAGGGCAAATTAGAAGATGGGGGAGGGGGAACAAGATCGCGGGAGATAAGAACGAGGGAGAGAGGGTCAAGATCGAGGGGGATGGTGGTTTTTAAGCAACGACAAAAGAGGCTTCCAAGAGAGGCTTAAACTCCACCCTTCATCGCGATTGAGGTTGTTGGGGTGATTGATGATTTGAATGGCTTCTTTGAGTTTCCTCTTGCGGAAGTTATCTTCAACGAACAAGATTTGAGTGTTTTCTAAACAGATATGGTGTTTGGTTGAAGAGGAGTGTTCGGCTAGGGCTGATTTTGAGACACGCTCATGATTGATGTCAGCACCATGCTCTCTGATTCTTGTGTTGAATGCTCGACCCGTTTCACCAATGTACGGAGTGCCACAAGAGCAAACAACTTTGTAGACTCCTGAGTTTTGATATATGTTTTTTGGGTCTTTGAGAGGCGGGATGCAGTTTCTAAGTGTTGAAAGGGGCTTGAAAGCACAACGAAGGCCTTTTTTAAGAAGGATTTTTGAGATTTTATGCGAGATGCCTTCCACAAAGGGCAAGGAGGCACTGGGGAAACAGGTAGGTTGGGAAGAGGAGTTGGAATTGGAAGAGAAAGAAGAGAAGAAACAATGTTTGGAATGGTTGAGGGCTCTGGAGATTTGTTTATTGGTGTAACCATTTAGCCTAAAGACTAGGCGAAGATGATCTAACTCTTGGGTTAAGTTTTCTTCATCGCAGATACGATAGGCTCTTATGGCAAGAGTTTTTAGAATTCCAAATTTTTGGCTAGGATGATGGTGAGAGGAGGAGTGGAGGTATAAATCAGTGTGGGTTGATTTGTGGAAGACGCGACGACCAAGGGAGCCATCAGATTTTTTGAGGATTGATACGTCAAGAAAAGGTAAATGGTTATCGGATTCAAGCTCCTTGGTGAAAGAGATGGACGGAGCAATGCTATTGAGGTGAGCATGAAATTCTTCTAGTTTGTTGAGGCCATGGGGCCAACAAACATTGGTGTCATCGACATATCGCTTCCACCATCTTGGTTTGAGGGGGAAGGACCTAAGGGAAATTTCCTCAAAATGTTCCATATATAGGTTGGCAATGATGGGAGAGAGGGGAGAGCCCATGGCAACCCCATCAACCTGTTCATAAAAAACATTTTGGAAAGAGAAGAAAGTAGATCTTAGGCATAATTCCACTAAGGTGGCGATCTCGACATTAACTTTTTGCTTAACGATCTCGATAGCATCGGGAATAGGAACTTTGGTGAAGAGGGAGGTGACATCAAAACTCACCAAGATGTCGCTGCTTTCTAATTTGATGTCACGAATAAATTGAACGAAATGAGAAGAGTCTTTGATGAAGGAGTCAAATTTTCCCACAAGAGGGGAGATTAATTTGGCCAAGTAGGAGGCCAGCTTGTAAGTGGGAGAACCTATGGTGTCCACAATGGGTCTTAAAGGAACACCGACTTTGTGAATTTTTGGGACCCCATATATACGAGGGGTCACCTCTTTAGAAGGTAAAAGACGCTTCTTGGTCGCATCATCAAGGTCTGCAACAAACCTTTTTCATCTCCTTGAGCTCTCTATCTTGATGATGGATCATGGAGTGTGATCTGAAACGTTGATCCAAAAAAAGCTTACACAATCTAATCCAGAAATAGCTTCTCTCATATTCTTATGGATTGTGGAAATCTAATAACATTCATTATAATCATCTCAAAAATCTGCAAAAACAATTTAAAAAAGCCTAACCTAGGACCCATTCACCCCTGGGCGAATGAGTCCCTAATCAGGGTCATTTCCTAATTTTTTTGGCATTAAACCATTTGTTTATGCACTTCATTTTGTTGTTTTTAGTTTTTTGTTTCAACTTACAGATTTTTTTTTAAGTGGAATTGATCATATTTAGCTTCATTTGATAAAATTAGTGCATTGTGTGATATTAAAATTGCATTTACAACACATCATTTTCAAGTTTTTGCATTGTGTAATCAAAAAATTACCTTGTTTAGAATCTAAAATTTGCATTTACATAAATACATTGCACTTTACATTCTAGGTTACTTCACTGCATTTCACCTTCCTTTCCATTTTAGGTTTGTACTGGGTTTGCGAAACTTGTACAAGCTTGATGCAGGAGCATCTAGTGGTGTAGGGAAATCTTGCATCACCCAAAAAAGTTATTTTTCCTTATTTTCTTTGGTTGTTTTGAGTCCCATGATGGCACTTAAGGGGTGTAAGATAGTCAGAAGTAAAAAAAGGAAAAAAAATAGTCACTTACTATTTTTAGTAAGTCGCCCTAAACGGTCTTGTATGGACCTGAAAATTTACCCTAAGGAGCAGAACTGAAAAACATTTCTGGTCGCTAAAGAATTGTCTCAATACACTGCACAGTTTCAGAGATATTAAAGTTTTCGTCTTGAGAAATTTCTCCAATGCAGCTTCAAATTCAAATATGAAAACCTTAGAAGCCCCGAAACAACTTGAGAAGTTGATGAACCGATCTTCGATGGGTTCGATGTTGTAGATCTCTTTGAGTTCCAACAATATGTTATAATAGCCAATCGGACACTCGGATCAAAAGTTATGGCCTCGCGAAGTTACCCCACTAAAAAGTGAATTTCATCAAAATATCTTCCTAGGCCAGAAATCAAACAGTGAGACTTTAGGCGCCAAAACAAAAAGGAAAGTTACACTTTCTAGAACATTCTAGGGTGGTTATTGGGTAAGATAAAAAGGGATAAGTGGGGGTTATAGAAGGTGGCTCCATTAGTGCAAAGTGTGGCTCCAAATAATATATTTTATTTTCAGAGTGGATTTTGTTGTAATGAATCAAGCCTATGAGGCTATAGCATTGTAAGTCTGAATCTCTAATTTCATTTTTTTGAAAATAATTGAAAGTGAGTTATTTTCTAACTCACATCTTCTATGTTGGTATCTATTGTTTTTATTTATGAAGGTTTAGGGTAGTGTGCCCCTCATCAAGTGGTATCAGAACAGATTTTCCAGAGTGTGTAAACAAATCATCGAATGTGAGGCAATTTCCACCAGGGCTTGTGGTTGTGAGTTTCTAAGAAAGGTGATTAGAATGCCTCTGCGAAGAAACCATGGTGGTGGAAGGAATGTTATTGTACCCAAAGAGGGTTTTAGAGCCCTACAAAGACAAGTTCAAGCACTGCAAGAGGAGCTACGTCAAGGGTTTGAGCCAAGAAGAGGAGATGAAAGTGAAGATGAAGCTAAAAATAAGGAACAATTTGAAGAACAAGATGCAGTAGATCCAGAGCAAGTCGGATTATTTAAGGCCATCTCTAAAATTGGGAAAAGGCCAAAGATCGATGTTTCTACATTTTCTAGAAATCTTAACCCATAAGAGTTAACTAATTGGATCAACAATATGTAGGAGTACTTTGAGTATGAGGAGGTGGAAGATCCTTAGAGGGTCAAATTTGCAAAGACCAAGCTAAAGGGCCATGCAAATATTTGGTGGAAAGAGGTACAACTAGAAAGAAATCGAAGAGGAAAAGAGAAAATAACAAGATGGGATTGTATGGTGGAAAAATTAAAAAGACAATTCATTCTCATGGATTATGAGCTAGATTTGTTGAAGAAGATGCAAGGGCTGAAACAAGCAGGAAAATCCGTCAAGGAGTATACAGAAGAATTCTACCGTTTCTTGATTAGGACAAGCCATTCTGAGGCCAATAAGGAGAAAGTTGCCCGTTACATAAATGGGTTGAAGCCGAGTATTCAAGAAGAGTTGGGCCTAGTAAGAATGTCTACCATTGAAGATGCATATTAGTTTGCTTTGAAGGTAGAAGAAAAGTTGAATAGAAGATTTGAAAGTAAGCAAAAAGGCGGGGTCGTGGTGGAAATACTAGTGGAAAGTCATATGGACGTCGAAATGATGATCAAAAGAAGGGTGAAGGATCTTGTATCAACTAGAACCAGAAATGAGATAACACCTACCATCCTCGTGATTAGAATAATAGAGACCAAAGAGGAAGAGGAAGATCTGGATGAGGACTAGGAAGAAGAGGCTTTTGTGGAACCTATTTCTAGTGCGGAGAAGAAGGAAATAGAGCCTATGGGTGTCCTCAACATCAACGAAGGGAAAATAGAAGACCTGAGGGTAATGCACGAGTTGCACATGTGGATGAAGATGTTGAGTCTTCACATTCTATCCATATTTTCATCTACCCTCTCATCTTTCTCTTGCAATAACCATATGCATATTTTCATCCACCCTCATCATCGTACCATCTCTTCAACCTTCTTAGGATAATATAGATTTGTTATTCTAAGAATATTTTCATCCACCCTCATCATGTCATCATCTCTTCAACCTTCTTAGGATAATATATAATTGTTATTTTAAGCATCTTTTCATCCATCCTCATCATTTCATTATCTCTTCAATCTTCTTAGGATATTATAGATTTGTTATTCTTAGCATATTTTCCTCCATCATCTTCGTCCATTTTATCAATCCTATTGCTCCTAGCAATCTCACATCTCCAGCCAATCCTCATTTATTCATGTTGCAAGGTGTGTTCCCTTGGTCTCCTTGTGTTGTGTAGTGCAACACTTGGGTTTGTGACATGACTTAACTATCTCTCATGGATTCGTTAATGATGGCGATTGTGTTAGGCATTAACATGTTGATCTTTTGGTGTAACAACAACCGTCTGTGCAACAATTGGTATCAGAGACCGAGTCACGAGTTCGATCCCCTCGCTTGCGTTGGGGGGATTGTTGCAAGGTGTCTTCCCTTGGTCTCCTTGTGTTGTGCAGTGTGGTGCTTGGGTTTGTAACATGGCTTAATCGCCTCTCATGGATTCATTAACTCTGGCAGTTATATCAAATATTAACAGGTTGATCTTTTGGTACAACGACAACTGTTTGTGCAACAATTCAACCTAGCACAAATCATCCAATCTTGTCCTTGGTCTTGTTCCTAGCCTTGCTACAAGCCTTGGTCCCAATCCTTGTGTTATTTTAGGATATATCATTCCCACATCAACAACACTCCCATCATCATCATCAGGATGTATCCTTCCCAATCCTTTTGTTATTAAAAGATATATTGTTCCCACATCAACAACACCCCCATCATCATCATCAAGATGTATACTTCCCAATTCTTATGTTGTTTCGAGATATATCATTCCCACATCAACAAAACTCCTATCCCAATTATCAGGATTTATCCTTCCTAATCCTTATGTTGTTTCAGCATAATCGTTCCCACATCAACAACACTCCCATTATCATCATCAAGATGTATCCTTCCCAATCCTTGTGTTGTTTTGGGATATATCATTTCCACATCAACAACACTCCTATCATCATCATCATCAGGATGTATCCTTCTCAATCCTTGTGTTGTTTCGGGATATATCGTTCCCACATCAACAACACTCCATCCATCATCAATCAATCTTGGCTTGTAGCTTGACCAAGGCAACATCATGTTGGTCCTTGAATCCTTTTGTGCTTGCTCACTTATCATCTCCCCCTTCTATTATCTCTTCCTCTCCACATCATACTATCTTTTCATCATCTTGCATCGACTTCCTCCCTTCTTTTTGTATCATCTCATCCATTTCAAGAGAACACCTGTGTTCTCTTGAACCCGCATGTCCTCTCAAGGGGGCATCCTCAATCCTAATCCTCATCTTGACTCCCATCATTTTTTTTCCTAGTCACTCCTTTGAATGACTAGGCATCTTCCCTAATGTAACCATCTTCTTCCTGGTGTGTTTTATTCTTCTTTAAAATGATGCTACTTTGTAACACCATCTCAAAGAGGGGCAAAATATAGACACTAAAAATTGACCACTTTCGTTTGGTCAATTTACCCCTAATTCGACCAATTTCACATCCTCTATATTAATTAAATAATACCCTATTATTTAATTATTATTGAATATATCAAAATTTGACTTAACCTATTTCTTCTATTATCCTTAAATCCTAGCCTAAGGTAAATAATTACCTTTTTTTTTTATTATTATTATTTTTTAATTATTTTCCCTCATCTCATGCATCCATTAAATTAAATAAATACCCTTATTTATTTAATTTAATCATTAATCATTTTTCTTTAAAAAATAAATAAATAATCTATTTATTTAATTTCTCACATGTCTCATCCTCCATAATCCTAACCTAATATCAATCCACTTGCTAATTTCATCATTAGGGATGTGCACATGCCTAATCATTGATTAGGAAGTGTCACCCAAAATTTGCAAGTGGGCTTCTAATCCACTTTATTAGCCTAATCTTCCACCCAACCCCCCTCACTTGCACAACTTAATCTCATGATTAAGTAACCTAATCCCTTTGCCATTGATGACATGTCTTTTTGTCCCCTCATCATTTATTGCTTTCTCTTTTAAGAGAAGCAACCCGTGCCTTTAAAGAATTTTTAATTCCTCTTATTCCCCCCATGAACATTAAAAATAAATTTTTAATTTCTTTGGTCAACCCTTGTCCTCTCATCTCCTCTCATGGTGACACTTGTCACCACCATGTGGGTTGAGATGTCTTAAGACATCTCAACCCTTGATCCTCAACTCTCAATCCTAGCCCTCCATCCAAAAATCCCCAAATCTATATATATCACACTTAACCATTTTATCTGTCTCACACATCTTTGCTTGGAGCATTGTTATGTTGTTGAAATTTCATGAGCACACATCCAAAATGCACATCATGGGCAAATCTTCACAATAGGAGGCTCAACATTTGATTCTATGCTAGTTTGAGCTTCCTATAGCCTAATTTGAGTGTTTTGTTTTATTTTTTGTGTTTTGCTTGGTTTATCAATTTCCTTGCATTTTTAGAAGCACAAAAACATTACACACATGGGCAAAACATTAAATAAATGCATTTGTTCTATGCTTGCAATTTGTCGGAAAACAGTAAAAGTAGGTCTTGGAATGCATAATTTAGGAAATTAGGGAGTCAATTAGGTTCAATAATTTAGGGGGAGCAAAACATAGTGTGAAATTATCAAAGGTGACAATTTTTGACATTATACTAGCTAATAAAAAATAGATGTTTCCTTGCAACATTAATAATATTGATTCTTGAAATCTTCAAATGTAAGTTTCTAGAAAAAAATTAAAAAATGAAAAAAAATAAAAACAAACTTATGAAATTTATTATTTTCCAATTTCCGCATTCTAACTCGATAATTGCACAATAATATAAACAAATGACATTTCATCTTTACCAAACACTTTTTCCTTGCAATATCAGCATTTATTTTTTTAATTAAAAATTTAAACATAAACAAAATGCTTTATTTTTTAATACTATACATTACAAATTTTAAACAAATAAATAACTAAACCCAACAACATTTATTATTTTTTTATTTTTAAAAAAAATTACTAGTAACTATACTTTTCAACGATACTTTTAAGTTAATCTTGCCCACCTATCTAGAAACCAACTTCGTTTGACCAACACGTGCACCACAAAACACGAAACATTATTATTTTGTTTTTTAAGACCAGAAAATTCAAAAAACATTATTATTTTGTTTTTAAGACCAAAAAAAAATGCCCTTCCTTAGTCTTCGGCAAACCATATCGTCTGTACTACTTTAACTATTTTGCTGATTTTTAATAACCATATAAACTGTAGGTACTACTTTAACTATGGTTTGACCGGAATCAGCTTGAAGTTAGCGAATAACTCCGTCCACGTAAGCAAAAATCTTTATGGCCGGCAAATCTCATAATGTCACACGTTACCCCAATAATTATTTTTGTTAGTTGCACTAAATTCCGAGAGTGATGGAAGGTTACTCTTTCCACGTGTCCCATTATCATTGACTGATAAAAAGATACAAACATTATAATAATACCTTAGAATGGACCATAGTGAGAGTAGAAACAACGTGATAGAGCGAGGGAACCAAAGCTTTGAAATCGATGGTTTCATCAAATTAAACGTGCACAAAATAATATATATACAAAATAATAATAATTTGAGTTTAGCATCTCAAGATGATGTTTCCTCATCTCCTTAGGTAAGGTTAAGAGAGGTCAATTGGTACACAATCTAAGTATTTTGGTATTTTTTGTTTATCTTATATTTTAAGATGTATTTAATTCATTTATGAGTTCAAAATTCAACATAGGTGATGTATAAGTAGGTTAAGATTTGGTGAATAAGAAAGGTCAAGTTATAAGACATTTGCAATAAGTTTTGGGTTACTTATAGTAAGGTAGAAAAATACCTACATCAAGTTAAGTTGACATCCACAACAAGACTACAAGTCACATGTATTGGTTTTCTTAGGCTTTAAGGGGCTACAAGTTCACCTACAACTAATTCTACAAGCATTTGAACTTCTACCAAGTCACTTGCACCAACATTGGGAGTGATAGGCTTCACTCCAAAGTTGTCTTTACTCTTGATTACCAACAAGAACACACATAGTAGTTTGAGGTATTGTTTGAAGCAATGTTGCAAGTGTGACACTAAACTTATTCAAGCATGTAGTAGTGTTGTAGGTGTGGTTGAATGAAAAAGGCATGTGGTCAAGTTAATGTGTGTGGTTGAAAGAAATAACAAGGGTGAAATGGCAAAAAGAAAGTCATAGAGGTGAGTATTGTCATGATAACAATTTGCATCTTTCTTTGGCAATATTAGTTATATTTTCTTGGACAATGGTGGTTTATCGTTGGTAGCCGCAGTGGTGGTCATTTTTCCATAGCAACCACTTTCTTTCATTAGCGACAAACCTTTGTTTTCCTACACATGACCTACTTGATTTGTAAACTCTAGGCATCTATGTTGCACTCTATTATATCACATATGGAATTAAATGTGAGATGTTCTCAACTACTTTTGCATGTATTTGACCACCTATAATGGTTGCCTATGACATATGCACTAAAAGACTAAAATAGGAAACATCTCAAATGTAAAATAACTTGCATCACACACAAAACATACATCATGAGTTAACTCTAGAGAAACCCTCACATTGGTAAAAAAATATATATGAAGAGAATCCTATGCTCCTCATACCACTCTTGTCCAAGAAAGTATCACCAAAAACTAATGCTACTAATGGAGAATACAAATTGCTATCACAATAATAATTGCCTCTTTGAATTTCACTTTGCCACTTCATCCTCTCTATTGTCACCAACTACACACTTCCTACTAATATTTCGTCCACTACACCATGTTGGTAGAACAAAGTTGAGCCATTCTCATTAAGTTGCAAACTTGAAAGGGTGGCCTAATGGAGGCCAACGAAGAAAACCCACAAGGGCACAAAAGGTTGGCAACAAAAGAACATATCCTTGAGTAGAATACAACAATTTAGAGTTATCACAAACCAATAGAAAAATAGTGCAACACACATGTATGACTTGAAATAATTCTAGAGAGGTACAACTATGAAGGAATATGGATAGGGACACGTCCCTTTATGCAATGAAGAACATATATGTATCACATCTAGATAGGAGTTAGATAGCATGCATAAATGAAGAAGTAAGAGACTTACAAGAGAAGTTTAATAAATATATGAGTCATAAAAGAGTAAGAGAGATCATTTTATAAGAGTCAAAGCATGTACTAAATGATAAATAAAGAATGTGGTATGAATATATGTGGTATTATAATATGATGAATATATGAGAAGTAAATGGAGGTTATGTGTATGAATGGTGTAAGATTATATGCTTATTTTTTTGTAGCATTATGTAATCCAATGAACTATCCTATAATCCATCACACACACTTTGATTCTCTTCCTTATTCATCATACTAGAATAAACTATAACACATACATAGAAATAACATAGATACCTAGTCTAAAATTTCTTATCAACATTTGGTTCCATGTCAAGACCCTATTTGTTGGTTATCATGAAAGGACCAAACTCAAGGAGGGTGTTGTAGTGAGAATTCTTAAAGAAATATTATTATAGGTAAATACAAAAGCAATTATGATGTTTTGTGGCAGTGCACACTAAGTCTTAGCCCTAAGAGGGGTTCACCAAGGGGTTGACAAATAGAATGGGTAAGGATCCTAAAAGATGTGACCATTAATGTAGATATATTTTGGGCCATTAAGGATGAATAAAAGATTAATGTAAAACCAAACCAAAAATACCCATGGCCAAAGGAGATAGAAAAAAATTGAGAGATTGTTGAAGAGAGTGAGATGGAATTTGAGATTAACATTAATAAGGAAAGGAGGTTGAAACAAACCTAGGAAAGAAAGTAGAAATGCTAAAAAGGGATTGAGAAGACTAGGGAAGCCTCATTAGAGCACACTAAAAGGAGTACAACTAAAAGTTTGGAAATTTTAGAATCAAAGGGATCAATAGATAAGATAACACTCACTAATATTGACAAATCAAATAACTCAAATCAAAAAAGTAAAAGGAAATTTGATGTTGACGATAGAACAATTGAAAGAGTATAAAGAATCAATTGATTTGGATAGGGGAGGGATTAGAAGTAGGGATGTTTAGCTAGGGCCTAGAAGTAGGAATTCTCGACTATTTAATTTTCTAACTCAAGAACCAAAATCTACTGTAGATTATAAAATTTAACTTGGTCACCATCAATGAAGGATTTTAGGGAATAATGACCCCAATTTCTAAATCAAAACCTTTAATTTTTAGTGCAAAGTATTTGGACAATATGTTGAGTGGAAGTGTAGGCCTACAAAATGAGAAATGTTGAAATCCCTAAAATTTTAAAAAAACTTTATGACTTTATCGAAATGCTAAGGGATGAAGCACACAAATGGTTTATCAAGAAATGTCCCTTACATTAAAAATAATGGACTAACTTGAAATGTGAATTCTTAAAAAACTTCCAATATCCAAAGGTTCTCTAAGAAAGTGTAAGTAAGATGAGAGAAATGATACAAAGGAAAAGGGAGACTAACTAGAATTTTGAGACATATCCACAAAACCTCATTTTTTCAAACTTAAATCCAAAATCCACCATTGAAGGGGTAGAGGAGGGATCAAGGGACATGTCATGAATCTAGGATTTTGAGGAAACACCCAAATTGGAAAGCAGGGGTTGATATTTTGACAAGAGAACATAAATCACAAGAAGAAAAATAAGCCCTTGGTGCAAATGCACAACATATGTACCTAGACTAAAATCCAACACCAAGTACTCCATAGAGGACAATAAAAAGAAAGGGATATTGAACAATGCATCATGATTGAGATGATTAAGGAGGAAAAATAAAATAAGTTGCAAACCAACCTCATCCTAAGGCTTCAAAAGGGATGCACAATTAAACCCAATATGGAGCTTCTTCACCTTCTCCTTTTCCTTGACAAATGACATTAATTTATCATTCTTGGTTCCCATATCACTGGATTATGAGTAAACAATGCAATAAGCTCCTCAAAAATATCCAATTGAATCCCTCTAATTTTAACCCATTTGGCCTCCTAACTATTGGAAAAAAAATAGAAACCATAAGATCAAACCCCAAATTTTTTTTTATGTAGTTTATCAAGCTAATTTATTTAAAATACTCCATGCCATAGGATTCTCCCTCATAGATTCAAAATAAAGTGGTTCAATGAAGTTTATGTCACCCCTCATGGGACTTAAGAAGATCGCATAGGTAGCAACCTATACCATTGCAAATTGTCACCCATGAAAATTTCACACTATGTTTTGCTCCCCCCTAAGTGCATGAACCTCATTACACACCTAATTTCCTAAATTATTCATTTCATGGCCCATTTTAACAACTACTGACAAATTGCAAGTGGAAAACCTAGTATTTGTTTAATACTTCATCCTTGACACCTTAATTTCCAAAAAATAGGACTGGAACATAGTCGCCTGTGGCGACTTAGTCCCCCTATTTTTCCTCCAAAATCAAATATGTCAATGACAACATTTTATTATTTGAACTTCAAATGTCCATAGTTGGTTGTTGAGATTTAGTTTTCAAGAAATTAGAATAATTGCATATAAATACCTAGTTATTGTATCATTTGAAAACTAATTGAAAATTATTGGAGAAATTTTTATCAAGGGCATTATCAAGCAAGTCAAGAGTGGTCATTAGAAGATTTATTGCAGCAATTCAAGATCCAAGCATCATGTCAAAGTGTATGTGGGTTTATTCATGTTTATGTCATCATTATGTTTGTGAGATCTAGCCCTTGTAGGTCTTCAAGCAATTCAAGCAAGCAACATTCAAGCCTTGAGGAGATGTGCATGACTTCAATCCTTCAAGGAAGTCATTGATGAGTGGTGAGTTGAAGTCCATTATTGATTCATCATTAATTTTATTATTCAGCCTTATCCCTCAAAAGGATAGGCTCTTTATCATTGGCATTGCCATTGTGCAAGTGGAAACACTAAAACTAACACGAGGTTTGACTAAGGAAAGCCCCTATATGGCACAACCTTTCCTCTCTCTTTGAATGTGCAAGTTTCAAATCTAAAGAATATTGGGAGAAGTTTGAAGGTCAAGAGTTCATTGTTGCAATCAAACCCTATATCTTGAAAACAAACAAAAATAGTTACAAAATTATTCGACAATGCGCCAAGTGAAAACAGAAGGCCCTAATTTGACTCGAGGACTATAAAAATAGATCTAAAGTTTCTCAAATAGGACATAGTTTCCCTAGGTGACTTAGTATTCAATTTTTAGCCCCATATTCATATGTCAGGTGCACAGTGTCTTTCTCTATCTATTTTCATAGTCTGAATTTGTCTGTGACTTTTTGTGTTGTATTCACATCAGAGCTGAAATTTGCATCATTAGCCTAGTCATCGTATTGCATTTCATCCCTAAATTCATTCTAGATTTGGTCAAGTGCAAGTTGACTCACCTTTTACGTTGTAATTCAGTCTTATACCTTGTACAAATCCATCAAAACCCCAACTACCTCAAATCTCTAATGAAACATTTGTTAAAGTGCCTAAACCCTAGGGTCAAATCCTAGGGTTTCACCTTTGTTTCATTTTGGTGACCCTGACATGTTAACATGATAAACCTTATGAAATGTAAAGCAAATCATCTTAGATTTAGGTTTAACATTGCATTATCTTGTATTATTCATTTAGGCATTCATTTTTACTTCATAAAAGGCATAAAAATTTCAAAAAATTGCATATCATATTGCATCATAGGTTGTAATAGGGTTAGTTTCAATTATCTTAGGTCATATTTACATTCAAAAATCTACATTAAATCATTTAAATTTAAAATCAAGTATGAAATTGTTCATTGCATTCATTTAGGTATCTTACATATAGCTCAAAAAGTAAAAAAAGTGCATTGTTTTGTTCAAAATTGCATCAACATCATCATTTTCAAATTTTGGCATCTTAGAATCAGTTAGTTCTTGCATCTTAGATCTAGAAATTGCATTTACAGTTGTCTTTTATTGCTTGAAAATCTTGCAAATTGTTGCACACTTGCATTTTGAGTTACATAATCATAAATTGAGCAAATTTTGGAAACTATTCACTATCACACCTGCATGCAAACACAAATAGGAACTTCAAATAGTATTGTACATAGTCAAATTTTGAATTTTGCAAAAAAACATGCAGGACATAGTCACCCTGGGCACCCTTGTCCAAATCATTTTGACCTAAAATTTTATGTGCAAGTCCCTGAGTTGTCCTCTATTTAGATCTAGTTTCTGTTTTGCAATTTTGTTTTCAAATCTATCTTATTTTGATCATGTAGTGAAGGAAAAAGTTATCCCTTTTTCACACTTAATTTGGGAATGAATAATTAATGATAAAATGAGCTTAATGATGCCTTAATTTAGTGTTGTAATATGTATTTTAGATATTCACATTAAGTTTAGGGCCTTTTAATTAAAATGGACTTAATTGTGCCTTGTTTTTTGTGTTGTAAGGTGTACCTTTACACTTTCACACTAATCTAGGGCTTTATTAATTAATTGAGGTTAATTTGTTTTAATTGGCCCATTTAATTCAAATCCAAGCCTAATTAATTGCAATTTTCAAGGGATAAAACCCGACATTCATTAATGCCATAACATAATGTTTAACATTGAGCAATGTGTGTCCTAGGTAAGTGACCTAGGACCCATTCGCCATAGGGAGAATGGGTCCTCACTTAGGCCTAGGACCTAAATTTAAACTATGTTTTTGGTGGTATTTCAATGATTTCAAATGTATATTCAGATGTCAACTTGTGTTATTTGAATTTTGAGAATTAATGTTAAGATATGTATAAATAAGAGGTCATTTCACTTTGTTTCACCTAGAATATTTCAAGCAAGCTAAGAGTACTTTCACAAGAGCATTGTTAGAGCATTTCAAGAGCATTTTGAGGCATTCAAGAGCATATTTGTAGAAGATTATTGCAGCAATCAAGATTCCATTGTCATGCCAAATATTCATTGCATCATACATGTTGTTTGAGCTAATATGGTGATGTAGAGTTCAAGATCTATTCAAGCATTCAAAGGCATTGTTTCAAATCAAGTTTCATGATCAAGATCCACATCCATTGAAGCCAATTCATGCAAGTTGCAGATCTACAATCCAAGGTTCAAACAAAGGTTTGGTGAGTTGTGACATTTCTTGTTCATTCATCATTCCTTCATGCTATTTTGTTTCATTTCAAGGTTTAATTACCAAAATGGGGTTTGAACAAGGAAAACCCCCATTCACCTAACAAACAAAATTTTTCTCCTCTTGTGTTTGTGATTGCAAGTTTTAGGTGGAAGATCCTTTGAAGAGAAAAAATAAAGAAAGTTGCAAAGTCGTCAAGGTTGCAAGGAAAGTTTTCATTTCACAAAAATTATTCCACATGATTTATTTTCAACTGTCGGACAGTGAAAATCGAGAATCTAGGAGTGCAAACACAACAGAAGAGAACATAGAAAGGATTTTTGTGGAGCCCTAGCCAAGACCCATTCACCATAGGGTGAATGAGTCCTCAGTGAGCTTCAAAAAGTGACTTTTGGTGAATGGTACACATCATTCTCCCCTTTCCAGATCTACCTTTCAATTGTTGTTTCTGTCAGTTTTGAATACAGTCTTTCATTTGCATTTTATAGCTTGCATTTTGGAGTTATTTGATGATTGTAATATTTCTCCCCAAGTGTTATTTGACTCATACCCCAGTTCTTGCACAAAGAGGAAATTTGTTGATTCATACCTTGATTTGACTCACCTTTTTGGTTGTTAGTCATCTCATTATTTGGATCTCATTTCCTTGAATGAAATTAGATAAATAGGTCCTTTATGGTGAACCCCCCTTTCATAACATTTTACTCAAACTTATTTTTCGATGTTTCATATCATTTGATCCATATGGCTAGTAATAATGTGTTTCCTTTTCAAAGATGTGGTTTTCATATGGTAACACGTGGCTTGTATAATTATAATTTTTTTGCCTATGAGAACAATCTAAGGAATTGAAATGGAAATATTAACAATCATGTTAGTTCTTCTCCCAATATTTTTTCGGCTTGTGAAGAAGGTATCTTGGTGTTAGAGGATCCAATCACTGAGCATCATGAGAATATTGTTTGTTTCTCTCCCAATACTTCTCCCACTTGGAAAGATATTGTGGCACAAGAGGATGAAATCATTGATACATTTATTTCAAAGTATAGTAAAATAGATTGCATATATGAAGATGCTAAGGTGACATTATATCCCCCATTGATAGAATATCATCAACAAGTAGTTAACTCAATTGTGGTTATGAACGCATAGCTGACTATTAGGTCTCCTTTAGTTATTGGACCTCCTAAAACTCCTTTAATTATTGGACCTCCTAAAAGTCCTCTAATTATTGGACCTCCTAAGTCACCTCTCATTATAGGACCTCCTAAACCTCATGGCCATATCTTACCAACATCATTTTTTTCCAACCAGCTCAATCATATCACCATCTTTTTCATCCTAAAATTAGTGCATTTTTTCCAATCAACTCATCCATATCACCACCTTTTTCATCCTATAATCACTACATTTTTTGAAATGACATTGTTTCTTGCAATTGCAATGACATCTCAACGAGAGAAAAATTGTAGCAACCTCAAATTGCCTCTCAAAATTTCTATTGCCACTAATTCCTTTCACGTCACCATATTCTAAGTTAATTAAATAAATTATTTTTGTTTAATTAATTATCCCAATAAATTCCATCAATGTTAATTAAAGTTATTTAATTAATTAACCAAATCTTCTTTTTTTATTAAATAAATCATGATGATTTATTTATTTAATCAATCATTCCACCTCTTTCCTAATATCCAACCTTAAATATTTTTTTTTTTTTATTAATTTAATTTTGTCATTCCCATCATTCCCGCTCCAAATAAATTAAAATTTAAATATAGCCTATTTAGTTAATTCCCATGTTTTCCTCTCAAACCATTAGTTGACTAAAAGAAATTATTTAAACTAGTGAATCATTTGGAAAATATAAATCATCACTAATCAAGATAATTTTGTTGAAAGCTCAAGATTGCACATGACTTTAAAAAAAAGACTTTTTTGATCACCAAGAAAGGACTTTTGGATTTCCAAAAGAGCACCTTTTAAATTCCCACCCCTTGTTTTGAATTCAATGCTTGGCAAGATTTTATTCTCCTAGATCTGATATTGGCTTGTAGTGTTGTAATTTCGGGAAATTTGGCATAAACAAGTATAAATACAAGGTTAATTCATGATAATTTCTCTCTAAGATTTTCAAGAGAGCATTCCTATAACAAGTTTATGAGATCAAGAGCATTCAAGAGTTGATTATCAAGCATTTTGAAGCATCAATTCACGATTCAAGAATCATGTCAAAGTCATCATGTATCATGTGTGTTTTTGAGCTAACATTTGTGATGTAGGTTTTCATGATTCAAGAAAGCATTTAAGTCAAGATTCATAGCCTTCAATCAAGAGTCAAGATCTACATTCATGTTAGCCATTTCACATAAGTTTGTAGCCTTTGTTACAAGGGTTTGGTGAGTTGCAACATAGCATATTATTCATTCATCATTCCTTCATGTTATTTCTATTCATTATAAGGTTTGATTACCAAAACGAGGTTTGACCAAGGAAAACCCCTATCCACTAACAAATCAACATTTTTTTCCCTCTACTTGTGTGATTGCAAATTTAGGTGTTTTGAGGCTTGAAGATCCTTTGAAAACAAAGTTACAAGATTGAAGAAAAGTTGTCAAAGTTTTCAAGTTGTCATCTTCACGGAAAGTCACTTACAGGTAGGAATTTAGAGTTTCAGACTTGGAGATCGAAAGGGAGAGAAGCTACAGAAGATCATTAGAGGATATTAGAGTTTCAGAAAAACCCTAATATTGGGACTAAATCACCACCTTGGGCATATGAGTCTCAGTATACCATTTTTTTAGAGATTTCCTATAGATCCTAGTTTACCAATTGTAGATTGTAAATTCAGCTCAAAACCCTAAATTGGGACTAAATCGCCTAGATTGGAATATGAGTCCTAGTAAAGGAAGAGGAGAAAATGAATTGGAGATGTAGATCAAGCCTAATAAAGGGTGAGGTAGATGTGATGAGAGAAAGGAATTAAAAAATAATTAAAAAAGAAAATAAACAATGTAAAAAGAAACAAAAGAATAAAAATAATTCATTAGTTTTATAATAAAACTACATTAGTTTGAATAAGGGAACCAAAATATGATAAAACATCATTAGTTTGAAAAGGAGAACCAAAATTAATTATTTAGTATAAAACTTCATTATTGATAATAATAAAGAGTAAAAAAAATATTATTAATAATCAATTAAAAATGTGACCAAAAAAATACACACAGTTGAATCCAAAAGCCAAGCATTGTAATTACCATATGCTAAAATTAATTGTTCTACAAATGAGGTGTAACATAGTGTGGGTTTTTTAATTCTATTGAAATTGTTTGATTTTGTTCTCTATTGTGCAAATTTCAACACATATTAGAACTTCATTTCCTTTAAGAAGTAATAGACCCTAATGCTTAATAAATTGAGAACACCTAAAGGTTGTTAAATCAAAACATTGTTAATAACTTTTATAGGTTTAATGTAACTACATTGCTTTTTTTTATAGACAATCTACACTACATATGTTTATTCTAAAACCATTATCAACTAAATAATGTTTTGTATAATTTTTCCACATCCAATCAAAATGTTCTTCATTGATTGCATTATATGGAAGCCCCTTAGAGTGAAAAATAATAGTATTTCCATTACCATAATGAGATTATAAGGTTTTTGTTACTTGTGTAGACTTAAATTTAAAAATTAAATCTCGTTGTAAGACATTTGTATTTACTTCAAATGTATGTAACATTTGTGGATGCAATTTTTTTAACGTGCATAAATTTTTTGTGTACTTCTCATTGGAGTAGTATTCCATTAATCTAATTCTATCATAAAATTATAATTTAGCTCTGTAAATTAATTTAACATCTATAATGCATTGAAATCAAGACCATTTCATTGATTTGGCATGTGACAATTATGATCACACTAATTGTAGAATTTATTTATGGCTTTCACAGCCATCAAATTTCTATTGGAGTTGCTTATATCGATCCTTATTTTAATGCATTTTAAAAACTTATAATGTAAGAGGAAGCAAAGTTAATTTAAATGGGCCTCATCAAGTTATGTAAGCCACAAGTATTGGTGGCTAGTGAACCTATGGTTCAAAAAGAATTAGAGAATATTGATAAGAAACAAAAGAAGAAGCTTTAGGGAGATCATTCACAATTTGACTAGATTTTGAATCCTCTACCTCAAAAGAGGAATCATCTAAGAAGGAGAAACCCAAATGTGTATTTTGCAAGAAACTAGAGCATGTTGAAAATCTATGTTATTTCAAATAAATTAATGATTTGGAGCATATTCTTCAAAATAGCAATATCAAACTACCTTGAACTATGTTAGGGGATTTCATCTTCTTCTTCAAAGAAACTGAAAAAGTGAGCACTTGTTGTAGTTACAAATATTGAGTTAGGGAGATGACTTCTTAATTTTGGAGCCTCACAACATATGGCTTCATAATAAAGTATTTTTTCTTCATTTGAGATTTATTCTACACCACATATCTTGATCCTTCAACAATGTCATTTGAATAAATTTATTTTAACTAGTCTCTTTTCTTTCTATTAGATACACACAATGGGACAAGGAAGAGTGTTGAGTTCACACTAGATTTTTTGTTCATTAAATATGTGTAGAAAAAATATATTTATGTAGTTGGGAAGACAAATGATTGGTCTAGATTATACACCTCACATTTTTCTCTTGATGTTCCTTTAAATGATGTCTACATGTAGGTGTGTTGACACTTTTGAGTCTAGATAAAGTATGTCCATTTGAACCTTCAAGTCCTTATATTGATTGAGGTTTTGGTAACATTTCTTGATATTCCATCTCCCATTGCTAAGGCTAGTATTGCTACATTGATGGATTCCAATAGTTTCCTGTAGTGAGATCATTTACATAATCTTTTAGAGGCGACTCCTTGGGATGAGTACTTACTAGATCTTGAGTATTTATTTTTTGAGTCCTACCTTATTGATTTGGAGGACACTTTTGAGGACTTGAGTTCCATCTTTGTTGATAGTTCCATGCAATTGTTGTCACATCTTCTTTGGATCTTGTGCTACTTAAATTTCCAATGTTCTTTGACTTGCCACCATCTTTAGTCAGTCCCAAGACATCTAATCGAATCTTGGCACCTCTCATCACTGACTTGGATATTGTAGCATAGTGACTAAAGATATTCATCTTCTATTTTCATCTCTCTTTTGGATTGAAAGAACTTTAACATGCACCATTGAGTTTACTTCTTCCCAAGGGAAGGAATGTCGTTTGATGTGTTTGGATCTTCTTTAGATTATTGTATCATCCTTCCATCTTTGGCACAACATGCATCACATTTGGGGCTCAAGCTACCTAATATTTATCTTCATTTCTCTTTCAGAGGTTTTCTTCATTGTCCTTATTTTGAGAGGGAGGGGTAGGGATGACAGGCTTTCTATCATTGTACATGGGTACCTAATCAAGCCTAATTTTGGGACCCATTTTTCATTTCTCACAAGTTGCACTTATAGGGGGTGTTGGTGTAATATTTACTTCACATGGATATATTTATATCCTAAGTGTGATATTGCACCTATTTCATTTGTTTACTTAGGATATTAGGAATAATTGTTTTTTGTCATCTAAGTAGTTAATAATGTCATGTGTACACCTTGTTTTGAGGTACACAAGTGCCACCGCTACCTCATTAATCCTTGATTGATTGTGGTTGGGTACCGCCTTTGTTTAATCAAGGTCATTTTTGTCTCAATTAGATTGAGTTAACTCACCTCTTGCTTGAGAGTGATCAAGATTTAATTCATACCTCTTGAACATGCCATCTCCTTGATTCATGCATCTTAGAGGCACATATATTTGTATGTTACTCTTTGTAACTTGTCTCCATAATATTTAATAGAAAATTTCATTTTTCATATTCCTAGTTTTGTGATTAGCTAATAAGCATTAGTTCTTGGGTAGATTTAATGTTCATGACAAAGTCTAACAATGCTTAGTAGATAGATACATTGAGCAACAAACTAAAAAAATATATTCAATATTGAATTGATATCTTGATAATACTCTATTTTCTCTTTCTCCTCTTCTCTTTTCCTCTTTTCCTTCTCTTTTGTGAATGTACTACTCTTTTTCCTCTTTCTCCTCTTTCCTTTTCCTCTTTTACTTCTCTTTTTGTGAATGTATACAACAATAATATGCATTGATTTTAAAAGCTTTTTTGAATTGGATGTCTTGATGGACCCCTTCCTTAAAAAAAATATTTGTTTTAAAATATTTTTTATGTGTTTGATGTGTATAGTACCCAAAAATCTCAAGAACAACCATTCAACCAAAAAAGACACCCCCATTTCAAAAAGGGAATAAGAAAACATCCCTTCAATCTCAAGTCCTCAAAATGTTTGGTTTGAAACCAAAATCACATGCCAAGGAACTACCCATCCCACTAAATACAACTTCATTTGACCAACAGATACAAACCAATACATGAAATGTAACATTTGATATAAAAAATTTTTTTGGGTTAAACTTATCATTTTCATCCCAATATTAATAATAAAAAACAAAGCAAAAAACATGTCACTTTAAAAGTTGATGGGAGATGCTGTCGTTCAATGTAATCGTGGTACCCATGTGGAGAAATTCATTGTTTTTTTTCCTAACCCAATAAACTCAACTTCAAGTCAAATTAGAGTGTTATTGTGTGGAACAAATAATTTAGGTAGTCGACATATTAAAACTTACGTCTTGTGATGAGTTGGCTATCTGGTGAAGTATAATAACATTTTATTAGCGGGGGAGATTGCTATGCTAAAAAATATGTCGATTTAATTTAGTACGAAATGTTTGGGTCTAAGGTCTAAATAAATCATATAGTAATTAATGACTAATTAAACTTAAGTTCAGACTTATCAAAGTTTATTAAAGGTGAGAAAATGTTTAATTTTGTGTTTGTCGATAATAAGTGATTTTTATAAAAGATACGATAGGCAATGTATTTGATGATTAAATTTTAAGATTTTTCAATAGATATGCTTCTAGCCTCTATTATGTATCAAATTGTGATAGGGTGTGTCTAATGTGGTGTGATGTGATTCTATCTTATTCACTTCAATTTTATCACGAGTTTTTGTAGACTCTTGAAATAGGCACACATGTGAATGACATCTATGTTGGACTAATGTGACATCGATGAACACTTTTTGGGGTTTATTGTGAGAAGTGATCAAACTAGGTAATATTTATCTTGAAATCTTAAGAATATTGTGTTTCATTTAATTATTTTAATAGTTGGTAATTTTTATGTTTATCTCTAAGAATCATGGAATCTATAACTTGAACACCTCACATGAGGTAGAGGGATAAATCTTAAATTAATATTCTCCTAGTAACTTGGAATATGCATTGGAATGGTCATAGCTAACCACTTGTCTTTAGTGAAAGAGAATATATTATGGTTATATACCAATGTGTAAGGTTGTAAGATCATTCGTGATAGTTATGAAAGCATGTAAGAGTATCTATCATGGTTACGACAAGGTGCAATAATGCCTTTGACTGTTATTATGACCTACGACAAGTTATGAGAAAATATGATTGGATGGAGTTACATGCTATTCCTAGAGATTTCACGAGTGTGTGACGCATTGAAAATGTGTATGAGCTATGTTTGGGTTTGAATGGGCATTTTGGCTACCTAAATTGAGCAAATGGTTTCAACGCTTGGTTTACAATACTATTTCTAATATCTTGTATTGTATTTTCCTATATATTGAGTCCTTAGGATAGTGGTAAGTTTTTGTAGGGTGCATTGTTGTGCTAGCATAATGTTGGCAGATTGAATAGGGAAATTGTGTTGGTGTACTCTTCATTTGAGATTAATTCAAACTTTCACTATCTTTGGTGGTGGGGTTTTTTAACTAAAAGTGTTTTACCCACCTATATCAATGTTCATGTGGTTTATATATTTGTATTGGTACAATATAATTTCAATTTCCATTCCTTTTCCATCATTATTAATGTGTCTATAAATACTTACGATCAATTATTTTTTATTGCATTTTCACCTATATTATCAACGAGATGATTGAAGTGTGAAATTTAATTGGCTCATGGTTAAACACCTTTGTTGATTTCAAATGATTGAGAACAAGAGACATACACACAAGGTGCATAATGCATATGTTTAATATTTGTCAAATGAATGATACAAATTTGATTCTACCTACTTCAAATGAGCTTTTAACTATTCGTAGGTGTTCAAGATGGTTTTTTGGATGCATTCAAATTTCCCACGACAGCTTGTATTTAAATTATACACAACCCTAGATTCTCAATTCAAAATGTTTTGGAACACAAAAAGATGAGTAATAATTTTTAGGAATGTCAATTTCAAGAGCAATAAATTTTGAAAATAGGAGTGTGATCACTTGCATGACTATATCTTGGGGACATAATTACATCCACGAATACATATAGGTGGGAAAATTCCTAAGTGATCATATAGGTCTATTTCCATAGCTAAGATAACAACAATAAAAGGAGAAAATACTAGGTTCAAGACCAACTTAGATGGAAAGTGTTGTAATACGATTATCGATAATGGAATAAAAAATAACATAGTATCCATCAAGATGGTAGAGAATTTGGGTGTAAAGTTCATACTATAATGCATACCATATTTCATGGCTACAAAAAGGTAAAACAATGACTATAAGAGAGCAATTCTTAGTGGCAATTCATATTGGGGGCATATAGACATGAGGTATGACATGATGTGATTCCCATGGATGCTTGTCATGCATTTTGGGTAAACCTTGGCATTATGATGTTTGTACCATCCATAATGGAAAATAAAACACATTCATCATCACTAATGGTGGAAAGAAGTTTGTGTTGAAGTTAATGAAGGTTAAGGAAGACACCACATATGGTCACATAAGGCTCTTATCATCCAAGTAGTTCTCTAAGGAGGTTAAAGAGTTTTAGGAGTGCTACATGTTGGTTGTGAAAACCACATTGATGGAGGAAAATTAGTTGCACTACTTAAAAGAACCAAAGATAGAAGTGCTACTAAAGGAGTTTGATGATGTCAAGGATAATATCCAATGCCTAGGGGTTTTCTATCAATGTGGGGTATTTTTCCCTTCATGGATTTGATTCTAGGGTCTAGTTTTCCTAATAAAGTGCCACATAAGATGAGTCTTCAAATGAGTGTAGAATTAAATGGACAAGTGGAAGAACTGATGGAGAAGATATAATTAAGAAAATGATGAGATCTTGCACTATAGTTATGATAGTTGCACTGAAGGACATAGAATGGAGGATACATATAAACTATTGTGTTATCAACAAGATCACCAATGAATATTGGTTGCCATTGATATGCATGTATGACCTAATATATTTTTTAATTAGGGAACACTACTTTTATAATATTAACATCAAGAGTGGCTATCATCATATTAGAATCCATAATGGAGATGAGTGCAAGATAATTTTCTAAATAAAAGATGAATTGTCATCGCCTTTATATTAACCAATATGTCAAGAACATTCCAATGATTGAATTCTTCAAACCTTTCTTAGGTAATTTTTTTGTTTATTTGTATGATAGTTTTGTGTTTTCCAAGACTAGGGAAAGACATCTTGAACACTTGGGGAATGTTTTGGCACAATTGAGAAAGGAGAAATTGTGTATAAACCTATAAAAGTTTGGTTTTATGCAAAAGGATCTGCTTTACACAAAATTTGTGATTTATTAAGATGGTTTGAGGATGAATCCATAGAAATTAAGAGCAATTATTTAGTGACTAGAGTGCCACAAAGTGCCACATAGGTTAGAAACTTCCATGGGCTAGTAGGTTTCTACCAAAAGTTCATTAGGAACTTTAATAGAATCTATGCACCAATAATGCATTGTGTGTAGAAGAGTGGATTTAAGTTGATAGTTGAAAAAGGAAAATCACTTGAACTACTAAAGAAGACAGTGATGGAGGCCCTAGTATTGGTGCTTCCATTATTTGAGAAGGTATCTTAATTGGATTATGATGCTAGAATTAAGGCTATTGGTGTTGCGAGTCAAGAAGGTGAACCCATCACCTAATTTAGTAAAAAACTTGAATGAATCTAAGCATAAGTATTTAATTTATGAGTCCAAAATTTTATTTTTTTGTTCAAGCCTTGTGGAAAATGGAGGCAATATTTACCACCAAAGATCTTGTTTGTTATATTGATAAATGGAGTGTTGATGTTTAGTAAAATTCAAGTGAATCTAAATCAAAGACGCATCAATTGGTTGGAGTATTTTTAGGGTTATCATTTTTGCTCAAGTATATGGTGTAAATAATAAGGTGGAAGATGCCTTGATGTAATGTCCCTTCCCATATTTTTAATGAAAAATATGAGATTTTCCACTAACAACAATCTTCACTAGATTTAAAACATAAACAACAATCTTACCCAACTATTTCCAAACATCAACAATTAATCATACTCAAATATCATAGATAAACTAGCTATTAAATACATAAAATTGCACATAATGAATCAAACTCTAATAGTAATTGATATTAATAATGATCATATATCTACAGCCAAAATACTATTATGATAGTCATTACAACAACAAACAACACTTACAAATCTACAACAAATGACACACTCACAAAAATATTGAACTATATTATAAACTTGAACCTCCAATGAACTCCCTAAGTGAGAATTCCCTCAAGAACCAAAGAGTTTTTGTCCTCTAATCCCAACAATCAATGGTTTTTCATCCCTTGATCATAGTCTCCTATGGTTTTCCATCCACAGAAGATCACTCGAACACAAAGTGCCCAAAAGATACCAACATAACATGGATGATCACAATTGAAATGTTTTCCTAGTTTTATATGTTTCCTCCCTAAAATATCAAGCTAGTCAGTCAAGACCAAAAATGGTTCCAAGGCCCAAATTTAAATTCTACATGCTACATCATAGGTCAACCTTATAGGCCTTATAGACTTTCCATTCAGAGGTTTAGAGTTTCTCCTTCCTTCTGACTTGGCATGGGTTAGGTGATAGATTCAACCCCTAATCCCCATTGTGTCACTGAGTCCAATCTATCCTTTCACTCAGGCTTGAGTCGGGTGATATCCTCAAACTCTTATACTCAACAAATCTTTAGCATGTGGTAGGTAGAAGCTCCAATCCTTGATCTCCAACAACACTTTGGCATGTGTTGGGAAATAACCCCAATCCTTGATCTTCGACAACACTTTGGCATGCATCAGGAGTAGCTTCAATCCCATATTTTTGATAGATCTTTGTCATGCATCAAGCAACAAAACCAATCCCAAACCTCTAATAGCTTCTAGGCACGAGTCAAACAGTAACTCTAATTCTTGAAATTTAACATCAACTTGGGTGAATAGTCTTTTATCTAGTTTTTGAAAAAGGGACATGACAAATTCTCCATCCCCAAGATTGGTTGTCCTCAAGAAATGAAAATTAGGATTCTCAAGGATATCAAGCCCTTCCCATGTGGCATCCTCAACTAGTAGGTTTGTCCACCTAACTAGATACTCTGCAATGCTCTTGTTCCTCAAGTTTTTGATGCGGGTATCCATCACTTCTTCTAGGATCATAATCAACTTACCCTCATCGTTTAAGGGTAATGTGCTGACCAAGGACTTTCTTCAAACAAGACACATGAAAAAATTTATGAATCCTACTTTTTATGGAAGCTCCAAATCATAGGCCACTTCATCAATCCACTTCACAATTTTGTATGGCCCATAGTATTGAGGCTTGAGATTTTCAACTCCACTCTTCTTAACATAACTCTTTTATATGGTTGCAATCTCAAGAAAACCAAGTCTCCCACCTCAAATGAACTTTGTTCTTTTTCAATCTACATATGTATTTTGTTGATTATGTGCATGTTGTAAGGTATCCTTTAGTGCCCTCAATATCTCTTGAATACAATCCATCAAGTCACCTATTGTTGATGCTCTACTATCTAAGAGCAACATATCAATGAAAGATAGTGTATCATAACCATATAGAGCCCTATAAGGTTTCATCCCAATGGACATGTGGCATGAGTTATTGTTGAAATATTCAACGAAGTGCAACCACTTGATCCATGTGGTTTGCTCGTCTAAATAGTTTTTTGAGTGCCCCTCAATCTACTTATTCACTATTTCTATTTTTCCATTAGTTTGTGCATGGTAGCTGGTACTTAGTGTGAGTTATGTACTTGTCAAGTGAAATAATTATTTCCAGAAATAACTAAAAGATCTATTTTCCTTGTCACTAACAATGTTTTTGGACAAGCCATGTAATTCGAATATCTCCTTGAAGAATATTTCTAGTACTTGAGGTGCCTTGAAATATGAAGCAATAGAAATAAAATGTGCATAAGTGCATATGTGAATATATTAATCATAACATAAATACAATCTCTACCTTGTACCTTGGGTAAATTTGTGATGAAGTCCATGGATATTCTCTCCCATTTTTTCTCAGGAATTGGTAGTGGTTGAAGTAGGAATACTAGAAAAATTTATTCTCCCTTATTCTATTGATAGGTCATACACTTTGTAATATGCTTATGTATATCCTCCTTAAAGCCCTTCCAAAAAAAACCTCTTATAGATATTCCCATATGTCTTATATTACCCTTGATATCCTATTGTTGTTGTATCATAAAGGGCTCTCAAAATTATTCTCCTTGATCTTAGAGCAAGCACTAAACAAATTCTATTTTGGTAGAGGATCAACCCTTCTATCACAACATACCTTTTATCTTTCACAACCTCACCAAGGATGTCAACAACAAATTTATTCTTGTCATACTCAACAATAATGGAAACCTTTCAATTAGTAGAAAGGATGAATAATGAGCATAGAGTAGGCCTCCTATAAAGTGCACCAACTACCACATTTATCTTGCCCTTCATGTAGTCTATTTCAAAATCATAAGCTTGCAACTTGCTTGCCCATTTTTCTCTGCAATCACTCATTTTTTTACCCAAGAACTTCAAACTATTTTGATCAATCTTCATAATAAATTTTCTACAATCTTAGTACTATCTAAACTTCTCTAGTGCATGCACAATTGCCAACATCTCCTTATCATAAATGGAATATCCCTTCTCTAAATTGCTTAATTTTTTTCTCTCAAATGCAATTAGATGTCATTTATATGTTAGGAAACTCTAATACCTTCTTAAGATGCATCACATTCAATGACAAAGGGAAATGAAAAATAAGAAATAACAAGTGTAGGGAATGAGCTCATTACCTACTTCAACTTGTCAATTTTTTTTGAGAATTTTTAAACCACTCAAAATCTTCTTTCTTTGTTAGACCATTCAAAGAAACAACCAACTAAGAAAATTCTTTTATGAACCTCTTGTAGAAACAAATAACCCACAAAATATTTTCATGTGTGTCAAATTAGTGGGAGGTGGCCAATCTAGAATCACTTAGATCTTTTGTTGATTCACTTGAATACCCTTGGAACATATGACATGTCTTAGATACAAGATATCTTCCAAAATAAACTAACATTTGGAAAAATTAGCAAATAAATACTGCTACTCCAAAAAACCCAAAACTTCATCCAAATGTTCCAAATGCTCCTCCCAAGTTTTACTATATATCAAGATATCATCAAAGAACACCAATACAATTTTTTTGAGTTTCTTATTAAGTACCTAGTTCATGCATGATTGAAAAGTTGCTAGAGCATTAGTAATTTTGAAAGGTATGACCAAAAACTCAAAATGTCCATAATGACACTGAAAGTCTATCTTCTCAACATCTTTGTCCATCATGCGGATTTGATGGCAGCCTAATCTTGCATCAATCTTGGAGAAGTAAATAGGTCCATGGAATTCATCTATCAACTCATCTATGCTTGGATTATGATATATATTCTTGATGGCCTTCTTATTCAATGCCCTATAGTCAATACCCATCCTCATAGTTCAACCCTTCTTCATAAGAGCTATATAGGATGCAAATGGACTAGAGCTAGGTCTTATGAATCTCATGAAAATAATTTATTTGATAGGATTCTTTATCTTCTCTTTATTTCCTCTTGGATGATGATATGGTGCAATGATAACATTTTTATCCCCTTCTTCTAACTATATAGCATGTTGAAATCCTCATTCATTGGTAGTCTCAAAGGTGTGTAAAAATATACAATAGATGCCAATTTTTTTTTTGGATATCAACATGATGAATACCTTTCTTGCTTGATGGATAATTTGTGGGAAGAATCAAGAATTTTTTTACCCATGCTACTTGGCCTCTATTAAAGATTCTCTCCATCCTCTTCACTATCACCACCCATGGAGCTTCATTTGAGATCCCTCTAAGGACAATCTTCTTTCCATCTACTATGAACTTAAGTTCCATTGATTGGTAGTTTTGTGAATACTCACCTAGATAATGCAACCATTGTACAACCAAAACAATATCAATATCTCCCAAATCAACCACATAAAATTAATCACATACCTTATGGTCTCCAAGAGATTTATTGAGTTGTTTGATTACTCTGGTGCATGAAATGGTGAATTCATCAACTATTACAACATCAAAAACTTCAAATTATTCTACCTTCAAGCCTCTCTTCATCACCAAACCTTCATTGATAAAGTTATGAGTGGCCCCACCATCAATGAGAATAATCATTATTTTCTCCACGAGCACTCCACAAACATTGAAGGGAAGATTTAGTCCCAGTTTAGGGTTTCGGGCCACAATCTGGAATATGGAATTGCTAAACTAGGATCCCTAAAAAATGCTTGAAATCTAGCATACTAGGACTCATACGCCATAAGTGGTGATTTAGTCCCAATATCAGGGTTGATTTGAAACTCTGATATCCTCTAATTTTCTCCTATAGCTTCTCTCCTATTAAATATCTGAGTCTGAAACACTGGATTGCAACATGTAGATGACTTTTCATGATCTTGCAATGTAGATGACAAGTTCGACAACTTCAACAAATTTTCTCCTATCTTTCTCTTTAATGGATCTTCAACCTAGATCTAAAAATCACACATCAAGGAGAGGGAATTTTTTTGTTTTGTTAGTGGATAGGGGTTTTCCTTGGTCAAACCCCATTTCGGTAATCAAACCTTGAAATGAATAGAAATAGAATGAAGGAATGATGAATGAAAAAATAAGCTATGTTGCAACTCACCAAACTCTTGGAATAAAGGTTGTAATCTTGTAAGTAATGGCTAGCATGAATGTAGATCTTGACTCTTGATTGAATGCTATGGATCTTGACTTGAATGCTTGCTTGAATCATAAGAACCTACATCACAAATACTAGATCAAAAACAAACATGATGCATGCGACTTTGACATGATGCTTGATTCTTGAATAATGCTCCAAAATGCTTGATAATCACTCTTGAATTCTCTTGAATGCTCTTGAATGCTTGAATACTTGAAAGCTTAGATGACTTGAAAACTTGCTAGGAGAAAATATGTGAAATAAGCTTGTATTTATACTTGTTTATGTCAAATTTCTTGAAATTACAACACTACAAGCTGACATCAGATCTAGGAGAATAAAATCCCTCCAAAAATTTGAGTTTAAAATAGGTCCAAGCTAAGTGGGACTCATACACCAGTTAGGGAGTATGAGTCCCAGTAAGCTAAGCTTGGGACACACATTTCAAGAAATGTTAAGTTCTATGCCAAATTTAGATTTAGGCCCCAAAACTTAGGTGAGAACCATACGCCCAAGGTGGTGTATGAGTCCTAGATCACTAAATCTAGGCTATACAAACCAAAATCATTAAATTATGATTGGTCATTTGATATGTGTCAGGATTATCCTTATAAAGATGCATTAAATAAGGCTTGTGGATGCAACATAGGACCAAATAAGGCATAAAGAAGCCCAATTTTAGCAGGGAGGGCCCAGACAAGTGTGAAAATGTAGAGGGATACATTTTTCTACACTACAGAAGCTATGTGAGAATATTTTGTTTGGAGGGGAATTATTGCAAAGGTACAATATCTCTTTATACCACAAAGTATCTCCCTTCCAACAAAACTTATATGAACTACTAGGATCACTATGCAATTTTTGAATAAGATTACTTGTAGCAACATCATTTTTCCACTCTGTTTTGGTTTCTACTACCCAATCTTCTTGTAATATTAAAATGCCACACAATAAATCTCCATCCTTCTCATCCTTCCTTGATAATGCATATGCCACAACATTTTACTTCCCTTTCTTATATAAAATCTCAAAATTATATCCCAACATATTAGTGACCTATTTTTGTTGCTCTTTAGAAGATAATATTTGTTCCAAAAAATATTTTAGGCTATCATGAGTTATCTTAGCCTTGAAGTGTCTACCCATTAGATAAGGCCTCCATTATTTTATTGCATGAAGAATTACTAGCATTTCCTTCTCATAAATAGGTTTGATTTGATTCTTACCCTTTAATTGATGACTCTCAAAAGAAATGATGAACCTCCTATATGAGAATTGATCCTATACCATTATTTGAAGCATCACATTCCACAATAAAATCCTTGGTGAAACCTAGAGTGGGAAGCACTAGATTTGTACACATCTAGCCTCCTTCAATATCTCAAATGTTGCATTAGTATATTTGTTCCAGTGAAAATAATCCTTCTTTAATAAAGTTGTAAGGGGTGTTGCCATATGACCATAATTATTTTCAAATCTTCTATAGTATCCAGTCAATCACAAGAAACCCCTCAATTAATTAATGGTTTTGGGAACAGGACATCCCATGATAGCCTTAATTTTGTTACGAATCCACTTTACTCCATATAAAAATATGTGTCCCAAGTAATCCACCTCATTGAGACCAAAAGTGCACTTGGATGGATTAGCATAGAGTTTATGATCTTTGAGAGCTTGTAGTGCATGATCTACATGCTACAAGTATTCTTCCCATGTCTTGCTACAAATCAATAAATCATCAAAGACCACTAATACAAACTTCCTCAAGAATTTCTTAAAGATGAAATTAATCAAACTTTTAAATGTAGATGGTGCATTGTTAAGACCAAATGGAATCACCAAAAACTCATAATGACCCTCACGAGTCCTAAATGTTATCTTACAAATACCTTCTTCCTTAATTGGAATTTGGTGATAACTTGATCTAAGATCTAACTTTGTAAAATATATATCTCCATTCAATTCATCTATCAAATCATTGATGATTGGAATAGGAAACTTATCTTTCATGGTGTACATGTTGAGCACTCTATAGTCCTAGGAACATACACCGAGTTTCATCCTTCTTACACACCATCACCACGGGCGAGGAGTAAGCACTTTGGCTATACCTGATAATTCTTGCCTCTAGCATCTCCTCAACAATATTTTATATCTCACTTTTCTGTATGTGTGGGTACTTGTAAGGCTCGATGTTGGGTGGATGGCCCCATGGAACTAGTTGTATGGCATGATCATGATCCATCTTAGGAGGAATTCCTTTAGGAATATCTCCAAAAACCACTAAGTTACAATCAATTATTGCTTGTAAATCTAGTTGGGTGGGAGCATTGGATTGAGAGATTTCTAATGAACATAATTGGGCCACAAATCCATCAAATCCTTTCTTAAGAAACTTCTACATTTGATGAGAGCTTATTGTGGGGACTTTGCCTTCAACCCTCTTAGTTCTATTGTATTTCTTTCTGATTGAGATCTCATGAATAGTTCTTGGAAGTTCATATCAATTGTTCCCAAAGTAGTCTTGCCATTGTACTCCCAATACAATATATGTTGCACCCATGGAGATAACATGCATTGGGCTATCAAGGTGATACTCTCCCATGGATATTTAATGGTATGGAACTTTCCAAAACAACTAATAGTACCACCATATGTAATAAAGACCTAAAACTTTGGAGATGGATATATAAAACAATTTAGACAAGTAGCTAACTTTTTGTTGATATAATTATGGGTACTACCTGAGTTGATCAACATTGTTATTTTCTACTTCTTTAAGAAACCCACTACCTTGAGAGTTTGTGGTGTGCTAAAACCTAAGAGTGTATGCCAAGAAATGATTGGTTGGGAATCATGTGATTTCTCATCTAATTCCCTATCACCCTCTAATATTGGTTCCTCCTCTTCTTCCTCACTCAAACCTTCAATATAGAACAATTTCTTTTCACTACATTTATGTCCTCAACTATATTTTTTGTCACAATTGGAACATAACCCTTTGCTCTCTTCTCCTCAATTTTTTGTGGAGTCAACCTAGAATGTGTTGGAGATCTCCTTTATCTTACATTTACAATCCATTATCACCTATTAGCCAAAAAATTATCCTCAACTTGTCTTGCCATTAATATTGCTTGCAATAAAGATTATGGTTGGAACAACCATACCTCATATTTTATGTGATCCTTTAAACTGCCTAGAAATAGCTCCTTCAAATTTTATTTTGTCACATTCTCCACTCTTAGACAAAGGGTTTGAAATTGTTGAATATAATCCTTAACCATACCTATTTTCTTTAATTTAGTGAGTTGGAAAAAGTAGCTATCTATACTGGGTAACAATTTCCTCTTAAAAAATTGACCATGTGACCACACAACCCTTCTTTCTCTTATCTCATAACCAATGATACCAAATAAATTGATCTAGTTCCAGGTATAATGATGCCATAGCCACCTTTCATTGACTAGGAACATGATGAAGATCAAAATACTACTCCATTTGGCAAAGTCGATTGGTTGGATCCTTACCATCAAGCTTTCTCATATCCAACTTGGGTATGAATTTCCTAGGCATGGGATTATTAAAGGAATGATCCTTCTTAAAATATGGGTCAAGCACAAGGAATCCATGTCCAAAAAAAGCATTATCTTCCACCTTACTAGGTGAATCTTCACCCTTACACTTCATCCCTTGAATAATCATGTTCAACTTCTTAGAAAATTCATTTATGCCATTCCTAATTGATGAAATTTCATCCTTGACCTTGTTGATCTCATCATTAGAGTTAGTATCCTCAATTTATACCTCATCCTTATCTAAAGATTTCCCCAGAGTGGTAGCATTCTTTTTGCCTCTTGTTGTAGGCCCTGTCATGATAATAGAAAATATTTTTTCAATAAATCACATAAATAAATTCAAAATAATCTGAAAGTTTTTTTGTAACTTATCAGGGCCTGGGTCATAATTTCCTTGAAAAATCTCCCAAAAACTTGGTGTTTTGTAGCCTTGAGAGAAAATTTGATGGAAACCCTAATTTTGTAATAAATCACTTATTTATACTTTAAATTATCCAAAAATTTATATTGTAGGATCCTCTATTACTTATTCAAAAACCCACTAAAAATCAAGAACAAATTCTCCAAGATTGGGGAGATATGCACTTTCTAAATAAATTTGGTAGAAACCCTAATTCTATAATAAATTGCTCAATTCTACTCCAATTCCTCTAAAATATGGACTATAGATTCTTAAATATATTATTCAAAAAACCATTAAAAATAAGAGAAAAAGCTTCCAAAGTTTAAGAGATATGCTCTTCCTAGAATGACCTCTAAAATTAGGAAAACGCCTTGCCTCTACGATGCCAAGATCATGCTCTAATACCACTTGTAATTAAATAACTTTCACAATAGAAGAATATGATAGCTAATATGTTACAAATACTTGATAATAATAAAGCATAACAAGCCACTTCAAATGGGAAAACCTCCAAATATCTCTAATGAGAACATAATTTACAATATAATGATGAAATAAGACTCACTACCTCCCATATATACCTTATTTATGCCTATTATATCACCCACACCGACTTAGATAACCCTATATAATCCCTAGGCTGACATAATTAACTAAATAACAATATAATAATGATAATATGACTTAATTAAGAGTTAAGATAGCCACAAGCTAACTATTCATAACCCCATATACTATAATATTAAGGGCGTAGTAGTTGCTCCTCATACCTTCTCCTTCTATTTGTTTAGAAATAATTCATCATAATACCTAGAATGTTAAATCCATTTCCTACATAATCGGGTATGAGAGAAAATCATGCATGCAAGCTTACAAAATAACCAAATACAAAGAGAAAATAGAAAAGCCACAAGATATAACCTAGGAAAACCCTTAAGAGGGAAAAACAAAGCCTCCAAAAGCACCCATACTCCATCTATTATTCACCAATAAATCAATGCATACACTTACAAAGTTACAATAAATACTTTTGAAATATCAAGCATCTCCTATGCGTCCTTGATGTGTCCAAGCATGGATCCACACATCCCATGCCATGCTTCACATATGCACTCCTTAGAAAGACTCAATAATAGGACAACCTATTGAAAAAAATGTTATCATTGATGTCAAGGGAGTAATGTCAAGGAGTAGTGTCCTTGATGACAAGTAGTGCTTACTGATGTCTAAGGAGTAATGTTAGCAATACAGTGAGAATTAAATGATGTCATACTTGAATGATCATTATTAGTACATTTTGAGTACAATGAAGGATGACCGACTATATTATGCTTGCAATATCTTGCTTGCATCTATTCATGTTGATATAAGTAATCCAAAAGTTTGATCTGGAATGTTTGAGGTTAGTTACTCAAGGTAGAGAGATTTCTCTGGCAATAGATTCATGTTTAGTATTCCTTCTTGGATGTGAGTTTGGGTTTGTGGTTTGGATGGAGAGTATGTCTACAAATGTTTTATCATATTCCAGAGTTTCTAGAAGTTATGTTCCACATGAAAAAATATTGAAGTGACAAAAGGTTCATTGTGCTTATTAGTTAACCAGTTGATGTTTTAGAACTGTGCAACAATGGCTAGTAGCGCGTGTCATCTAGAGATAGTGTGGAAAGGTAAAATAGGTCTAGGTTAAGGACCTTATGGAAGAACACACCATTATGTTCCTTTGGTGCCAAGTAATTTATTTTTAGGATTGAACTATTAAATCTTTCATGTAATTTGAATTTAGGTACTCATTATGTTGTCTTAGTAAATTGTGGATCCCTGGCCAACATGAAGTGTTATTAATGTAGTGTGTTGTATATAATCATCATCTCACTTCACATGATAAGTGCATATATAAATGTAATGAAAGTGTGAGTAAGTGTGAGAGTAGTTGTGTGAGTAAGTATTATTCAATGTGAGTTGCATCCCAATCATGTGCATCATCATCAGAAGATCTTAAGGAGTATAGGAGAGTGTCTGAAGCAAGTTTAGATCTTGTGTAAGTTGTATAATCAACATTTAAGTTTCACAAGCTTTATCTATGTAATTTGGTAGGATTGGTGTTCTACTTATTGAGTTGGTGCTCACATCTTTGTATTAGGGATTGGTGTCTCCGGTAGGTTGGTGTCTACAAATACAATTAGGGATTGGTGTCTCTGGTAGGTTGATGCTTACTTCATATTGTAAATTCTCTTATTATATTCTTGCTTTGTGAGGCTAGATTTGGATAGAAGCTACAAGCAGCTCTTCTCACTGTGGTTTTTCCCATTTCGGGTTTCCACATATAGCTAGTGTGCATCTATGATTGATTGGTTGATAGTAGATGTTTTGATTCATGTTTCATATTTGGATATACATGCTGAGTTAAAGAGTTTTAAATAGATTTGATTTATTGATTCACTCCCTCTCTCAGTAGATCAATTGGTATTAGAGCTAAGTTCTTTGAAGAAGCTTAACAACTTGAGGTAGATTCAAGATGGCACATTTAGTGGCTTAAGAAGGATTGTCTACAAACAAGGCACCACTCTTTAATGGATCCAATTATGCATTTTAGAAAGTAAGGATGGAAGCATACTTGATGGACCCAGGGTTTGAGGTTTGGCAAACAATTGTAGATGGATATGAGATCCCTGAAAGTTCCCTAAGAGATCAGGTTGAAAAGAAGGCTAGTGAGAATAATGCTAAGGCAAGGAATGGTATTTTATGTGGTTTATCTAACTTTGAGTTTGTAAAGATCATGCATTGCAGGACAATGAAGGAAGTGTGGAATAAGTTGCATAACATCTATGAAGGTGATGACAAAGTAAAGTAAGCAAAGCTTCAAACTCATAAAGGTCAATTTGAAAGTTTTAAAATGAGGGAAGACGAAAACATTGCTACATTCCTACTCTGGTTTGATGAGGTTGTCAATATATCAAAGGTCTTGGTGAAGAACTAAAGAAAGTAAGATTTTGAAAAAGGTACTTAGATCCCTTCCTAAAAGGTTTGATGCAAATTTTTCTTCTATTGAAGAAGCTAAAGGTTTGAATTCACTAATTATGGATGAGTTACATGGAATCTTGACTGCCAATGAGATGAGAATAGATAGTGACAACTCTACAAGGAAGGAGGCAACATTTATAGATTCTAAGAAGCAAGTTGATCCAAATTCAAATGTTGGATCAAATCTGAAGTAGGAAAACTTTTTTAGAACGTTACAGAGAGGCTCCATAAAGTATAAAGGTAAGTTTCCTTTCAAATGTTTTAATTGCAAAGAAGTAGGGTATTTTATGGGTAAGTGTCCATATAAGGACTCTAACTATGTTGATCAAAAGCATGGGAAGAAGTCATTTCCTAAAAGGAATAACATTCAAATAAATAAGAAAAGTTTCTTCATCAATGAGGAAGGCTATTTAACTGATGAGAAGGATCAAGATATCTCTAGAGATGAAGGAGAAAAGACAATATTCATGGCTATGGAAACTACTAATGATGATACAAAAATGGATTCCAAAAATGATGAAGATGATGTAGATCTTGTGGAAGAGTTGCTCTGTGCCAACAAAGAGATTAAGAGAATGAAAAAAGAATTGCAAAGGAAGTAAAGGCTAAAGATAATTTACTTCAGAATCTTGAGAAGGTGGAGAAGATGATCAATGAATTGAAGATTCAAGTAGAAGAATCAAAGAGGATTGAAGAAGTTCCGACTAAAGATTACTATCTTGAGAGACAAGGACTATGAGAAACTTGAGGCAGAGATTGTGTCACTAAGAAAAGACCTTGAAAAGGTGAATCATCAGCTAAAATTGAAGTTTGATAAGCAGACTAAAACCCCAGATCAGATATTGGGAAGTCAGAGATCACCATACATCAAAACCGGTCTTGTCTTTTTTGATTCACAGAAGGATAAGGTGACCGAGCACCCTATGAAGTCCATTGTTGAGAATCTAGAAAGGTATCACTTTGGAAATTCAAAATATGAGAAGGTTGTGACAAGCAATGAAAGAAAGGAACTGAATGATGGTTTCATCCATGTGTAGAGACAAAAGAAAAGATCTTGAAGACAAGCCTTAAGAGGACAATGATAGAATACCAAGTTCAATCATTCTTTTTCTGGTTACTATTTTAATTGTAATTACTTTGGTCATAATTCTATGGATTGTAGAAAAGCTCTAGTAAGAAGAAATACCTTTGTTAGTAGCAATGCATTTGCACCTTTATAAAAATTCAATATTATTTGTCACAAATGCAACAATTTTGGACATATTGCTAGAAACTGCAGAAGCAATTTTGTGAGTCCTCTTCTATTGAAAAAAAAGGAAAAAGTTTAGAATTTCAGAATAATGAAAGCGATAAGGTTTGGAAGAAGAAGCTGAAGGAGAAAAGATCAAAGAAATCCATGGCGGCACAAAATGCATTACATGCTCAAAAGGAGAAGAATCTATGGATCATTGACAACAGATGCTCAAGTCACATGACCGAAGACAAATGTAAGTTCATGAATTTTAAGAATTTTGATGGAAGATATGTAACTCTTGGAAACAATTCTATTGCTAAGACTACTAATAAGGGTACTTTGAGTCTTGATGGTGGTAAGACAAAAAATCATGATGTTTTATATGTTGAAGGATTGAAACATAATCTTTTGAGTGTAAGTTAGATGTGTGATAAAGGTTACAAGCTTTCATTTAGTGCTCAAGGTTGTGAAATAAGAAAAATCGGTACTAGAGAGTTGATTACGAAAGGAAGCAGGACAAAAGTGATATATACCATCTAAGTGAGTTGAATGGAAAAAAGGGTTTTGCTATACAAAGAGAAGAGAGTTGGCTCTGGCATAGAAGGCTCGGACATCAATTTTGATGATATTGTGAGGATTAGTTCAAAAAAATGGTTAGACACATGCCAAAGATCAAGACGCCTTAGTCTACTAGCTACAAACCATGTCATGATGGAAAATAGACAAAGACTAGATTTCCTACTAAGGAATATTCTACAACAAATCCATTGGATATGATTCATACAGATTTATGTGGAGCAATGAGGGAAAAAATTATACAAGGTGACAGGTATTTCATGATACTTATTGATGATTATTTTAGAATGACTTGGATACTTTTTTGAAAGAAAAATTTGAAGCTTTTGAGAAGTTTAAATCATTTAAGGTAATGATTGAGAATGAAAACGAAAGAACAATCAAGGTTTTGAGATCAGAAAGAGGTAGAGAATTTTCTTCTGATAAGTATGGTAAATTTTGTGAGGACCAAGGAATCCAAAGAAAATTTTATGCTCCTAAGACTCCATAGCAGAATGGAGTACCTAAAAGAAAGAACTAGACTATACAAGAGATGGCTAGAACAATGCTAAGTCAAGCAAGTTTATCAAATGTGTATTGGAGAGAAGTAGTTTAGACTATAGTGCATATTTTGTACATAGCTCAAATCATACCTAAGATTGATAAAACACCATATGAACTGTGGAGAGGAAGACCAACTTCAGTTAGACATCTCAGGATATTTGGAAGCAAGTGCTACATCAAAAAGGATGAAGAAATCTTGAGTAAGTTTGATTATAGATTTGATGAAGGTAGCTTTCTTGGTTATTCTATGACAAGCAATGCATATAGATGTTACAACAAGTGGCTGAAAAGAATTATGGAAAGTATCAATGTAAGATTTGATGAGAAAATACAGTCGACTGATATTCTAGAAGAAGAAGATAATGAAGGTCCAATTCACAACAATGATGAAGAATCAAAATTTGACTTTGAGACTATTGTTACAAAGACTATGGCTAGGTATGTCCAGAAGAATCATTCCAAAGATCTGATTATAGGAGATAAGGATAGTGGGGTTCAGACCTGAAGAAGAATTGAGAAATAAAATGAACAGGTACATTTTTCTCTACTATCAAATATTGAACTGAGGTCCTATATAGAGGCAAGCAAAGAGAAGGTTTGGATAGATGCTATGGAAGAAGAGTTGTCTCAGATAAATAAAAATGAAACTTGGGAGTTAGTTCCAAGACCTAAAAGAAACAATGTTATTATTACAAAATGGGTCTTTAGAAACAAGTTGAATGAAGATGGAAAAGTGATCTAGAACAAGGAAAAACTTGTGTGTAAAGGATATGCTCAAGTTGAAGGAATTTATTTTGAAGAGACATTTGCTTCGGTGGCAAGATTGGAAGCAATTAGGATGTTTTTGGATTTATCAGCATTCAAGAATTTCAAAGTATATCAGATGGATGTGAAGTCTACATTTTTGAATGATCACTTTGAAGAAGTCTACAGAGCAACCGAAAGGATTCCAGTGTTCAATGAATCCAAATTTTGTGTGCAAGTTGAAGAAAGCACTTTATGGACTCCAACAGGCTCCTAGAGCTTGGTATTCTAGATTGGATAGATATCTACAACAACAAGGGTTCTGAAGAGGTAGTGAAGATAGTAATATGTACATAGAAACAAAAGGTCATCAACTATTAATTGTTGTTGTGTATGTTGATGATATTATCTTTGGTGGCAATAGTGATGCTATGTGCGTAGAGTTCTAGAATGCAATGAAAAGTGAATTTGAAATGTCAATTCTTGATGAATTATCTTTCTTTCTTGGTTTACAAATTTCTCAATTAGATAAAGGCATATTCATGTCTCAAAACAATTACATAAATGAAATTCTAAGCAAGTTTAAGATGGAAGAATGCAAACCAGTGAGTATGCCTATGGTTATTGGGTGTAAGTTGAGTAAGGATGATGAATCTACTCTAACAAACTAGAATTTGTATAGGTCTATGATTGATAGCTTGTTGTATGTGACTACATCTAGACCGAATATAATTTAAGCAATTAGAATGGTTGCTATATTTTAGGCAACACTTAAGAAAAATCATGTCAAAGCAGTAAAAAGGATATTCAAATATCTGAAGGTTACAATGGATTTTTGGTTTGTGGTATCCTAAGAGTGAAATTTTCACTCTAACTACATATATAGATGCAAATTGGGTAGGAAGCATAGATAACCAAAAGAGTACAAGTGGTGATATTTCTTTCTTGGTGATAGTCTTGTATCTTGGTTAAGCAAGAAGTAGGATTCAATATCTCTATCTACAATTGAAGCAAAATACATTACAACTTTATGTTGTACTTAGGTATTATGGATGAAGCAGGACTTGAAGAAGATAAAAATTGAGTTTGATGAACCTATTTCAATTATGTGTGATAATAACAATGCTATAAAAATTTCAAAGAATCCGACAATGTACTCAAGGAAAAAACATATTGCAATCAAGTATCATTTTCTAAGGGAGAAGGTTGCATAAAAAGAGGTGAAGTTGGAGTATGTTGAAACCAAGGAGAAAATTGCAGATCTTTTTCACAAAACCAATTTATAAGGATACTTTTGAGTATCTTCGGAAGAAGCTAGGAGTTTTTGCTTCCTCCTCTTGAATCAATAGGAAGCACATGTTAAGGGGGAGCGTGGTCTCCCTACTATAAGAAGAATTGGTGGTCTTGCAGAGTATTTTTCAGAAGCAGTGTGGTATGGACTCAGGGGGAGTCTATCCAAGAAACAAGTTTCTAGATTTTGTAGAGTGTTGAAAATGCAGTTGACCTTTTCCATTAATGTCAAAGGGGGAGAAATAGGACTCAAAATTCTAAATCCTTTGAAGGGGAGAAAGTGGGAATCAATGTGAAGTGGCTTCTTGTTCTGGACAACATTAGATTTTCTTCGTTTATAGCCAAAATTTTGTTGTTTTTCATCAATGAGAAAGGGGAGATTGTTGAACAAATGTTGTCATTGATGTCAAAGGAGTAGTGTCCTTGATGACAGGTAGCGCTCACCGATGTCTAAGGAGTAATGTCAATAGTATAGTGAGAATTAAATGTAATCATCCTTGAATTATTATTATTTATGTATTTTGAGTACAATGAAGGATGATTGACTAGAGTATGCTTGCAATATCTTGCTTTCATCTATTCATGCTGATAGAAGTAATTTGGAAGTCTGATCTAGAATTTTTGAAGTTAGTTACTCAGGCTAGAGAGATTTCTTTGGAAATACATTCATGTTCAATATTCCTTCTTGGATGCGAGTTTGGATTCATAGTTTGGATGGAGAGTATGTCTACACATGTTCTATCCTATTCCAGAGTTTTTGGAAGTTATGTTCAACATGCAAAAAGATTGAAGTGATAGAACGGTCATTGTGTTTATCAGTTAACCAACTGATTTTCTAGAATTGTGTGGCAATGACTAGTAGCGTGTGTCGTCCAGAGATAGCGTGGGAAGGTAAAATAGGTCTAGGTTAAGGACCCTATGAAAACACATGACATCATGTTCCTTTGGAATTGAGTAATTTTTTTTAGGACCGACCTATTACAAGTTTCATGTAATTTGAATTTAGGTCCTCACTATGTTGTCTTGGTAAAATGCGGATCTCTGATTGACATGAAGTGTTGTTAATGTAGTGTACTGTATATAATCATCATCTCACTTCACATGATAAGTGTATATATACAAATATAATGAAAGTGTGAGTAAGTGTGAGAGTAGTTGTGCGAGAAAGTATTATTCAATGTGAGTTGCATCTCAATCATGTGTGTCATCATCATAAGATCTTAAGGAGTGTAGGAGAGTGTCTGAAGCAAGTTTAGATAGATTGTGTAAGCTGTGTAATCAAGATTAAAGTTTCGCAAGCTTTATCTTTGTAATCTTGTAGGACTAGTGTTCTACTTATTGAGTTGGTGCTTAGATCTATGTATTGGGGATTGGTGTTTCCAGTAGGTTGGTGTCTACAAATAGAATTGGGGATTGGTTTCTATGATAGGTTAATGCCTATTTCATATTGTAAATTCCCTTATTATATTCTTGCTTTGTGAGGTTGGATTTGGATAGTAGCTCCAAGTAGCTCTTCTCATCATGGTTTTTCCTATTTTAGGTTTCCACGTATGTCTAGTGTTCATTGAGTAAATGTGTGCATTCATGATTGATTGGTTGATAGTAGTTGTTTTGATTCACATTTCATGTTTGGATATACATGTTTCACCCAACCGACCTTAACCACTAAACATGTGCTTGCTTTTATAGACTCAAGCTCACACAAATACAACCAAGTGGTAAGATAAAACCATGTGCCTCAAAACCATGAGAAGAAAAAACCATTGACCCCTCATTTAATATTAGATACTAAGTTTGCACATTATTAAATATATTTCCCCAAATAATAAATAATTATCTTATCTCCCACACATAAAATAATTAATTCAATATTACAATACAACTTTACAAGTGGCCCCAAATAATTATCTAATGTGGTTGATCACATCTCCTAGATGTACAACAACTAAATAATTATTTAATTATAATATATAATCAATTAATTTATACAATGGTGTACAACACCAAATCCTAGCACTATGCTCATTTATTTCCTTCATCTCATAACACTTGACAAAATACATGTCATGATATATGGATGGAGCTAGGGAATTATATTCAGTATGATACGTCACATTTTCATCCTCTTTTCATGGGCATATAGGTTGCTCTTCTTCAAATATTTTTGTCCTATCTCTCTTTAGAATTTTTTCTTTGAATTTCTTTGGGATTGGGTTAATTGAATTCATTCAATTACTTCCTTCTACCCCATTTGGAGTAGATTTACCAATAACCCATTGTTGATTCATCTCTTTAAAAGTACTTACCATCTCTATTATAGATTCCCCTAGGGTAGATTGAAATTCTCTAGCCAACTCTTTGTTTTTAGTCCTAGTGACCTCCTTGAAGTAGGTTTCCTCATGTCTATCACCCATAGATACTTCTTTTCTCTTTTCCCTTCACAAGTACCTAATTTCCCTATCACTTTTTTGCATGAACCTGCATCACCACACATTCACAGGTTGGAAAGAAAGGTGATCTAATACCATTGCAATGTCCCTTCCTATATTTTTAATGAAAATAACATATTTCCAACAAACAACAATCTTCACCATATTTGAAACATAAACAACAATATTACCCAACTACTTCCAACACATGAACTTGCACAAAATAAATAAAACTACAACATTAATTGATATTGGTTATGATTAGATCTCTAAAACCATGGGACTGCTATGACAATCATTACAACAACTAATAACACTTATAAATCTGCAACAAATGATGCAAACAAAGAAAATACAAACTATACTATAAAATTGAAATTCCAATGCACTCCTTGAATGAGAATTCCCTCAAGAACCAAAGGGTTTTCGTCCTTTGATCCCAACAATCAATGGATTTCCATCTAGTGGTCATAGTCTCCTATGGGTTTTTGTCCACATAAGATCATTTAAACACAAAGTTCCCAGAAGATATAGTAACATAACATGGATGATCACAATTGAAATGTTTTCCTATTTTTATATGCTACCTCCCCAAAATATCAAACTAGTGGGCCTGGACCCAAAATGGTACCAAGGCCCAAATTTTAATTCTACATGCTACATCACAAGTCAACCTTATAAGCCTTACATAATTTCCTGTCGGAGGTTCAAAGTTTCTCCTTTCTTTCGAATTGACACAGGTTAGGTAGTATCTTTGATCCTTGATCTTCGTTATCCCATTGAGTCCATTCTATCCTTTCACTCTAGCATGGGTTAGGTGATATCCTCAAACCCCAATCCTCAAAAACTCTCTAGTATGCATCAGGTAGCAACCCAATCCCTAATCCCTAACAACACTTTGGCATGTGTTGGGTAGCAACCTGAATCCCTAATCTCTGACAACACTTTGGCATGATCGAGAAACAACTCCAATCCTCAATCTTCGACAACTCTCTTGCATGCATCAAGCAACAAACCCAATCCACAACCTCCAATATCTCTTAGGCACGAGTCAAATAGTAAGTTCAATTCTCGAACTCCCACATCATCCTAGGTGAGTAGTCTTTTATCTAGTTTTTGAAAAAGGGACATGACACTTGAGCAAGAGACAAGCATTTTTGACTACTATATTAGTAAAACTAGTTAGGATGGAAATGATGAAGGATATGTATGTCACAAGTCTAGTTTTTGTGGAGGCATGGAAGAGTTGTATGGAGCCTTCAATTATAGGTAAGATTTCTTTAGAGGATTACTTTTTGCAAGAAGGATACTTGTCAAAAAGAGTAAGTTGTATGTATAGTTGAGTTCTATAAGAGAATCTCATTAGGGAATTTCTTGGTGGAGGATTAGGAGAGCATTTTGGTCTAAATAAGACATTATCCATGCTAGGAGAAAATTATTCTTGGACAAGTATGCACCACAATGTTAGGAAGTTGGTTGAGAGATGCATAAATGGTGTTTCTTGAAATACATGGTTATATAAGCCATTACCAATTTTAGAGAAGCCTTGGGAGGAACTTTCCATTTTGTTCTTGGAATATTGTAGACTCAAAGGGGTAATGATTCCATTTTTCTATTTTTTTTATAAAAATGATGCATTTCATACCTTGCTAAAACATGAATTATGCTTTTAGGATTATTGACTTGTTCATTAAGGAAGTTGTGAGGATGCATAGGTTGTCATGGAGTATCACCTCAGATAGAGATACTAAGTTATTGAGCAACTTTTGGTGCACATTATGGAAGAGGTTGGGTACCTAAATGAACTATAAATATGCATTTCATCCATTGATAGATGATTAGGTAGAGGTTGCTAGCAAGAGTCTATAAAATCTCCTTGCAAGATTGGTGTGAGACAAAGGGATACATTGTTGACACAAGAAAAAATATGTTCAACAACTTAGTGGAATGGTCTACTAGAAAGACCCCTTTTAGATTTTGTATGAGACATCTACAAAAGAAGGAACATAGAATTGTTGAAGGTACTTAATGGAGAATGAATTAGCATATATGTACAAGATTTTGCATAGCACATGTAGGCAGTTCATGCACAAGTGAAGCAATAGTTGGATAGAAGTAATGTTAAGTATAAGGCAAGTGTGGATGAACATAAATAGAAAAGAGTTCCTAAAAAATTGAGTTAGTCACAATACATTTAAAAAACAAATATTCCCTATAGGAACATATATTGAGTTGAAGCTAAAAAATATTAGCCCTTTTAGAGTTACACATAATTTTTTAGAATGCTTCTAAGATTGAATTACCATAGGGTTGTAAATTTTATTGGTATTCAACGTGTCTATCTAAATATTGTGGAGATAGCGATGAAGAAAAAGAATCAATGCCATTGTAGGGATTATATTGGAGGCAACATGCTCCTAAGAGAAACAAAGATGAAATAGATTGTGAATGAGTATTTGAGAAAAAGATCTAAGAAAAAGGAACATAAGTAATATATAGTTTCATGGAAGGGAAAGGGACCGAAGGATGAAACATGGATTTCTGAAGATGAAGGGAATTAGTTGGGCTAGCCCTTACGATCTCCTTCACTTCCTTAATTTTGAGCATTATGCTCAAATTTTTGTTAACTACGATTATGATGTAGGAGCATCTTAGGAGTTGAGCAATCTTACAACACCCAAAATATTGTATTTCATGTTTTATTTTTTTGTAAGTTTTTTCATTTTCCACTTGATAGATTCTTGTTGTAGGAGATAGTTCTCACTACAAAGGAATTTTTATGCCCAAACATAATTGTAGAGCATTATGAGTCCTAGACCAATATCTCACAATGTAATGATCATTTAAGTTTTGTAGTAGCATTTTAAAAAATTTACAAGCTTGGTTTTCCTAAGGAGGTTCATGGATTGAACCACCTTGAGTGCCAATGCATAGATCTCATCACACACTTTGTCCACTCTATGGCTCTTCTTGGTTAGTAGGTTATGATGTGTGAAGGGCCCTTTTGGCTTTTGCACCAAATATTATATTGTTTCAACTATAATACTTTATGTTGGTGTGTCACCAAAAATGGTATACTTGGACATTTTTACGCTCATTTGAGTCTTTCTTATGGACTTTGGCTTGATTTTTCCTAGATTTAATGTTGTAATGTGGCTAATACATTCACATTAGGTCTTGGGTCCTTGTGAATCATTAAGAATTCTAGGATGTCTTGTAAAAGTGTTGTGAAGTGTTGTAACCCACTTTCACACTTTTCTAGGACACTTTCATTATAATTCACCTAAATAACCTCTTTTTTATCACTTACCAAGTCTTATTTCAAAGTGTTATAAAGATTTGTAATAAACTCTCACGCTTTTCTAGGCTTGTCATCAATAATTCAACCCTTTCTTATGTCTAAATGACCCCTTAATGCACTTTCCGACCCTACTTAAGTGTGTTTCAGAGAATAATTTCGTTAAACATCATTAAATGCACTTTAATTCCCAACACCCAGTAAAATTGCCTTGATGGGACCAAGTCACCACCTGGGGCGACTTAGTCCCACTGGGCACAAAAATCAAAATTATTTTAAATTTCCGGTGGGATTTTATTCTCTTAACCTTGAGGTCAACCTGTGATGTGTTATTTTCAGGAAATATTGTAAAATCAAGTGTAAATAAAGGGTTTTCCTCTCATTTTCATCCCCACTAATCTAATACATCCATTCACACATTAGCATACATTCATTCATAGTTCTCAAGCATTCTAAGCATTATCAAGCATCCATTGGAGCATCTTCTTGCATATCTTTAGATTTCTACATCAAGGGTTTGGTGAGTTGTAGATTGCATGTTGTTCATTCATCATTCTCTCTTTATTTCATTTCATTTTCAAGGGTTTGATTACCAAATTAGGGTTTGACCAAGGCAAACCCCTATTCTCTAACTCTTAACCCTTTTCCCCCTCTTTGCATGTGTGTTTTGCAAGTCTTGTATGCAGATTTGTCAAAGAGAAAGGTGATAAAAGTGGTCAACAATCCATCAAAGTCATTCAAGTCAACAAAGCCCTAATTGAAGCTTGGAGACCTCTTTCAACCCAATTTTTGCAGAATCTGATCCAAACACCTGTCAAGAAGAGAAGTGCAGACTGAAAGCTACATATTCCTGCCCCAAATTTCCCGAGATTCCCAGGTGGACTAAGTCACCATTTGTGGTGAATTGGTCCCACTGCCAGGCTTGAAAAGTGATTTATGTATTTCTGGATACCCTTTTGGTAGAAACCTGTTCCGACAGAATCTCCCTGAAATAGGACTAAGTCACCCAGCTTGGCGTAAGTGTCTTAGTTGGCTTCAACAACAAATTCTATAGGATTCCAAAGCCTCTCTGCATCACACTTCAATTTCTAGGCGCACCTCTCTAATCTCCTTTATTTCTGTTATTGTTTGTTTACATTCTTAGGCCATTTTGCATACATCACTATGTTTTCAAACAACTTGCATTCCTTAGGTTTTACATTAATAATCAATATCTTTTATTAGTTTATTGCATTTAGACATTGCATTTATACACATTCCATCCATTCTTGCATAGTTTTGAGTGGGGGCATTACGCATTTTGGCCCATCTCTCTCCTTTTAGGTGAAAAACCCTAGAAGTGCAAGAGAACCTTGGATGCCAAAATCGGTGTCTACAGTTGGTAATAAGAAAGGTTATTAAAGAAGGTTCATGAATATTTAATTAATAGTACCTGTTGGCCCCATGGTTTCCATTGCACCAAAAGGTCGACCTATTAATGCCCGATACAACCGCCAAAGTTAACGGATCCACGAGAGGCAGTTAGTCCACACCACGAATCCCAAGGGGAGTGCTGACCATTTGCCAACAATCTCCCCCTTAGTGCAAGCCAAGGGGATTCAAACCCGACACCTTTGGCTCTGATACCAATTGTTGGCCCCATGGTTACCATTGCACCAAAAGGTCGACTTAATGCTCGATACAATCGCTAGAGTTAATGGATCCATGGGAGGCGGTTAGTCCATGTCATGAATCCTGAGGGGAGCGTTGACCATTTGCCAATAGATTTTATTAGAAGGTGTCCCTATAAATAATGTTGCAAGACTTTTGGAAGGGACAAAACATAGGGGATACAAGTCCAAACTATAAACTTTATGTTCTCAATTGATGTAATGCTCGTGCATAGTCCACATGCGTGTGAGACAGTAACAAAATTATTAATCTTGAACTTTGTAGTGACCTATTGTGTTAGAACATTTGTATGTGACATGTATGATGATTATTAAACATTAAGTAATATTGTCATTAAGTTGTGACATCTCCATTATCTTCCAAATTCCATTTCTACTATGTATCTTGTTGGTATTTTTCTTATTTGTGATTGGGTTGCATGAATATATGATTTTCCATTGCTCTCTATTTGTGACTGCATCATAATTGCACACATTTTCCCTAAATTAGTTAACTTGAGTGGGAAATTGCATACATTTATGCTAATTTAGTTATAATTGCATTACATGCATTTTCCTTAAATTAGCTATAACTGTATCAATGATTGTACATAATTCCCTTCGATTATCTATAATTGCATTGGTGATTGCACCACATTTTGCCTAAATTATCAATAATTGTAGGTTGATACCATTAAGTTACAAAAATTTCATGTAAAATGTCAAGCAATCACAATAAAAATGATAAACATTATTGTGGTATTGGGGGTGATCGAACTATATTTTTAATTATAAATGACAATTCAAATGCCAAGAAACTATACCTAGATTAGAAATTAATTGAATCATACTTGGCAATTAGGCCCAAACTAAAATAAACATTATGGCAATCAAAGTCTTCTAAAAGTTAAAATAACTGCGTCAAGGTGAATGTATGCTACATCTAAGGAAAATATATCAAATTTAGACAAAACATCAATTATGAAATGTATATGATTTGCCATTATCAAGACTCCAAAGTGTAGAAATTTGCTAATTGGCGACAAATTACCACTAAAACATTCTTTGGATTTTGTGTGTTGATTTTCATGCATACATATCCCATGATCACTTACTCTTAGAAATTGATCTCCATGTGTAATTCTATCATTCATTGCCCTATTTTAGGTCCACTAGCGGAGAACCAATCTAGATCATTTCCTTGTCCAAATATTTGAACCCCAAATTTGAAAATTCAAACTTTGTGACCTTTTTCACTAGTTCTTATGAGCCAACTAAAGTGTGAATTATTCCAAGTTGCATGCTAGGGTGGTGCATTTAATGATCAACCCTTATTAAAGTGAATCATCTTAGGATTGATCCACTACACATTAATAAATGTAGTGAGTAAATCTAGAATTCAATTACAAAAAGATAACATATATTATAATATTGTTCATTTATTTTTGTGTCTATATTTGTATGCAATAATTTAAATAGAGATATTAAAAAAATATTTATATAAATACATTTATTTAAAGATGTTTCAAAATATTTACAAATTTAATATATTTATTTAATATAATTTAAATTATATAATATAAATACTCCAAATTAATTTATTTAGATATCTTTGAAATACATGTATTTAAAATATTTAGATATCTTTGATATACATGCATTTAAAATATCTATTCTAATTAAATCATATTTAAATTTATGCTATTCAAAATATATCTATATTTAAAATATCTAAATTCACTTTTGAGTGAGGATTGTAAGGAATTAAAACCATTAGTAAAAATAAAGAAAGAAAGAAATTAATATAATAGTAAATAATTGCACATTCAAAGCCTTAGACAATGGCTCGTTTTCCACGGATAAATGTATGCAAATTTATTTGGACAAAAACACGGAATGCACGCACGGAATGAAAGCACTTGAACAGTAAAAGTAGAATTAATTTTGCCTTGTGTAACACATTAGGGATTCAAAATACAGTAAAACCATTTACATGGTTAATCGTTATAACCGTTGTCCACGTGTCCAGAAGAGTTAAGCCAGTTTAGAATGTCCAAAGTGCATTATGACTTTGCTTTAAATAAGCATTTCAAAAAGACACCGAAAACAGTGTTACACGTCATTATGGACTCTCCCAGAACATTTCGGTTCTATTGGGCCTTGGAAATCTAGGTGTCACCTTGTTATTGGCAAACATGTCCTCGTCATCGAGGTTCTGCCCCAGTGATTTGCCTTGAGAAATAACCTTAAATTTGACAGCAATTTTTTTTCCTGCAGATTGTGTATCTGTATTTATCTATTTGAAATTCAAATTGCCAGCTGTGAATCGTGTCAGAGAAATGTGGGTGGGCCCGCGTCCATTCACTTTCCATGTTACGTGAAGCTGATACTGTTCCAGGTACAGGGCTCGGATCGCAGAGAGACATGCACCACATGCTTTTGCGAGAGGCCATGTGATGTAGACATAAATAAATTAGTCCCGGATTAATAGATGTAATCAGAGATTGTGGCTTTTACCTAATGGGATTTTTTTCTATAACAAACTAACTCTATGTCTGGGTCTATTGTCGGAAAGTTTATACCTTTTTTGGGTTCACAGTCACCACTCATTCTTTTTTAAGGACTAGTTGGTGCCTGTTTTTAGTCAGCAAGATTTTTCTGATAATTGAATTTTGGAGTTTTTGTTTTTATTTCAATTTTGTGGGGAGGTTCTGAGTCCACACTCGCTCGGCTACCGGGGGAAACAGTAGATGTTGAGGGGTAGGTGGAGGGGCTCAAAATGTATAAATAAGGGGTATTAACACTGAGAATTTTGAAAAAACGATAACAATGGGGAAGGTGGGTTTGGAGGATTCAGCTGGGCCTTATGTGGGTCTCTTGAACAATGAAGATAGCAGGAAAAAATCAAAGAGGACGCATTTATCTTTTTTAGTTCTGTCCATTTTGTTAGTTGCTGCATGTGTGGCTATTTTAACCAGAAAAACCCAGTTAGAACAAAAACGAGAACAAGAACAAAAACAAGAACAAGAACAGGTAGTGTATACTATTTCTAGGGGACCTGCTGATGGGGTCTCAGAAAAAAGTGTCAGAATTCCCTTCTCGTCTTCCCCGTACCCGTGGACCAATGCAGAGCTCAGATGGCAGAGGACTGGATTCCATTTCCAACCTCAGAAGAATTGGATGAACGGTATTCAAGCTCCTCCCTTCTTATTTGTTTGTACTTTACGCTTGGAGCTCTGTGTTTTTGTAATAGAGTTAACAGCCTGAATGTTAGGCTTTTTCGCCGGACCCGCATGCTTTTTAGGGGTCGGATGGATTATTTATGCTTAAATTGGGCTGATTTGCTGGTTTGTTTTGTGGGTCTGCGCTCGATGTTGTTGGCTGGTTATGGATGGATGATTGATGCAGATCCGGACGGTAAGATTGTTCAAATCCATTATCTATTTTGAATTGGGTGTCTTCGATATTTAAATCTTCTGCCCATTTTGAATTTGGGTATCTGTAATATAGGAGCTCTGGATTGATCAAAATTCAAATCCATTATATATTTTGAATTGGGTGTCTTCAATATGTGAGAGCCCTGAAATGAACTGTATTATGTGTATTGTGTATTTTAGCGCTATTGCAAGACTCATATCAGAAATTCTTTGTTTTGATTCAGCAGTAAATTGTGACTTTGCTTTATCCTCGAAAGATTCCCAAGGAAAAAGGATTTTCATCTGTAATCCTTAATTCCCAAAGATAAAGAAGTTGTTCTGTCCTTAATCCTTCTTTGGTATTTATTGGATTGAAGCTCGAAGTAAACTTTGATTTGGTTTGCCTCTATCATTTCCACCTGTTAAAAACAGAAATTGTACAAAGATTAAACAAGACAGCTAGATGTAATCTGTAAAATTGAAATTATGAAGTTATAAAATAATAAAACCAAAAATATTGAAGATGGTGTTTGAGATTAGATTTGAGACGTATAATTTCACATCCAGCTAGAAAAATTAAAATAAAATCAATTCAGCTTGAAAAATCGTAGGTAAATCAAACCTGATTGTAATTATTTGTCTGAAATTGGTTCTTTTAAATCTACTAGCAAGAATCATATTTGGAGATTTTTTTTGGATTTATGATAACTACTTGCTTGTAGACTAGGTTTACCTCTTCCATTTTAGTCTTGAATCCAGCAAGCTGTATACTAGGAAAGAAGAAGGATTAGCGTAACGAGACAGAAGAGATCTTTAGAGGGTTAAGGTGAATCTAGTGGGAGTCCCATCTGTTTGCTGCATCATAGCTCGGTTCTCAGCAGAAAAATCCCCTTTCATTAAATTTTAAAACAACTGAATAGTGTTTACTTGTTCCATTACACTATCAATTTCAATAATTTAATATCTTAACGGACAAACCCTCTTTTTTCTAAAATACATAACTGAACTTTATTTGTAGCCATTTCAGAAAGTCTGCATACATACAGATAAATCCACCCCTTTTCTCTTTCAAATGTATCCATCCATACATTGCCATTCTCCCCAAAAAGGAGCTCCTAACTGAACTATATGGTGTTTCCTTGTTCCACTGTAATACCCGTTTCAGAATTCAGCATCTCAACAGACAAATACCCATTTTGTTTCTTCCTTCTATAATGGAATACTCTCTAAATGGCACAATTCTTCAGCTGCCCTTGATGGAATGTTGAAGCTCTCCTAAATAGGAACTTTCAATTGAACATAACTGTGTTTTCTTGTTCTATTGCTGTACCTATCTGTATCTCAACAGACAAATCCCTTTTTTGATTTTTCCTGTTTTGAAGTATACTTCTCGACTAATTGGCATTTTACTCAAAATGGGAGCTCTGAGTTGAACTAAATTGTGCTCCCTTGGTATGCTGCAGGGCCACTGATATATAAGGGATGGTATCACTTGTTCTATCAGTATAACCCAGACTCGGCAATATGGGGGAACATAACATGGGGACATGCGATCTCCAAAGACCTGGTTCACTGGTATTATCTGGAATTGGCCATGGTTCCAGATCATTGGTATGACATTAATGGGGTCTGGACAGGCTCTGCTACGTTTTTGCAGGACGGTAGGCTTGTTATGCTTTACACTGGATCCACCAATGATTCTGTTCAGGTCCAGAATCTGGCCTTTCCAGAGGACCCAGAGGACCCTCTGCTCCAAAACTGGATTAAATCAGAGGCCAATCCAGTTTTGGTCCCACCCCAGGGGATTGGTCTGACTGATTTTAGGGATCCCACCACAGGCTGGGTATCAGAAGACGGTGTTTGGAGGATTATCATAGGATCCAAGCTGAATAAAACAGGCATTGCCCTGATTTTTAAGACTGAGGATTTTGTTAAGTATGAGGAGGAGGGAGTTCTGCACCAGGTGTCTGGAACTGGCATGTGGGAATGTGTGGATTTCTATCCAGTTAACGCATCTGGAACAGCAGCAGGTTTAGACACTTCTGTAACTGGCCCAGGCGTCAAACATGTGCTGAAGGCGAGCTTCGATGATGACAAGCATGATTATTATGCAGTTGGAACATATGATGTGGCTAATCAAACTTTTGTTCCAGATGATCCAGAAATGGATGTAGGGATGGGGCTTAGGTTGGATTATGGAAAGTATTATGCCGCCAAGACCTTTTTTGATGCAGAACACCAGCGAAGAATTCTATGGGGATGGGTGGGAGAGACTGACAGCGAGCAGGATGATCTGTTGAAGGGATGGGCTTCACTTCAGGTTTTTAATTTGCTTTCTTTCATCTGTTTTTTTAAGCTCCTTGTATTAAATTACTGTTATTTTTCCGTTACTAAGATACAAATTTGGCAATCATTTTCAATATAACATATTACAGTGCAATAGGCATATACAGTGAGGATACAAAATCACCAATAGAAGAAGCCTAAAACTGGAACCCTACATAAGATTACAAGCAACAAAAGTGTTGTTAAATATAAAACCTGTCTTTAAAATGTATTGGTGGTTGTTTTAACATTCCTCTTCTCTTATGTGCAAACATTGTCAAAAAGATACTACAATTTGTACAAACATTTACTCTTTAGAGGTTTTTGCGTGTATTGTGTGTCCTATTACCATAGCTGTTTTCATTGTGATTTCTTGTTAGAATCAGAATGGCAATATCCCTGCTGAGTATTTAATTAAGATAATATCAAGGATTAAAACTCTTTTTTTTGGTGACTTCAGCTTTAACAGTAAAATTCATAAATTTTAATAGTAGCGTTGCAATCAGATATGTTGGCATGACTAGAGTTATTTTTAGCCAATACTTATTAAGAGAATTGCAAAAAGGAGTCAGAAAAAGGCCACTTGGGATTCTTGACCATCATCAAACTTTTTGAAAGAAAAGATTGCACATCAAGTTTTGACTCCAGCACTCTATTATTGACAGTACACGCTCAAAGGGTGAGGGTTTTCCAGTTTATAAATGAATTTATTAGGATATTAAGGCTGGTCAGACAGTAGTTAGTGGTATATAATGCTATGGATAGGTGAATTTCATTGCAGGCAACTTGCTCAGTTTACAAGGTGGTGCAAATGAACATGGCTAAGGTTGTATAGAAATGGTTAGGTGGAAACATTTTTGTATAAATAAAGACGATGGAAAACGCATTCTAACCTAGTGATCTTAAGTGCTCTGTCGAAACTCGGAGTAGAGAAGATACTTTCAAACAGAAGCTATCCATTAACACAGCATTACCAAGTCTATATTGTATCCTAAATTATATGGGTTTGTGTTGTCTACCCTTCTTTTGAATCAAGTTGATGACAAATGCCTTTGTTTGGATTTGGCTTGCAGACGATTCCAAGAAGTGTCTGGTTTGACGCCAAGACGAAGGCCAACATCGTTCAGTGGCCAGTTGAAGAAATCAATGACCTTCGTTCAGATAATCTTAAGCTAGAGAATGTTGTGCTCTCACCAGGCTCTGTGATAGAGATCAATCCACCTGAATCATCTCAGGTAATGAAATAAGAAATTCCCTTTTATACCACATCTTCAATGTATGATACTAAAGCATTTAGACCATTTTACTTGTAAACATACATTGTAAATCTCCCGAATGGACAATCCATGCTTGGGTTTTCTGTGAGGCACTTTCACTTTGTTTATTGTAACATCTCTCAAGCAGAAGTTCTAAGCTTGCTTGGCATAGAAACTAGCTTACACTACTGACTTCAATACTGTGGCATGTCATAGTTGGACGTTGAGCTTGTTCTTGAATTCCCATCGCAAGACACTCTTGGAAATTTAACGGAAGCAGATGTAACATACAACTGCAGCACCAGCCAGGGGGCTGCAGGCAGAGGCGCACTGGGTCCTTTCGGGCTACTTGTTCTGGCTGACAAGGACAGAAGGGAACAAACAGCTGTTTATTTTTACATTACCAAAGCATCTGATGGGCAGATCAAGACGTTTTTCTGCCATGATGAGATCAGGTGAGCAACTCGCTAGCAAAATTTACAAAGATTTTTGGGCTCCAACCATGATTTCAGCAGATACACTATTAAATATGTAGAGGCTCAAAGTTCAAACACCAACCCAGGGAATAGCAGCTAGTTAAAAGAGGACATAAACATTAAAATTCAAAATAATTCTTTTTGTTTTACCTGCCTTGATGTTTATGTCGATTACAGGTCATCACTTGCATCTGATCTCATCTTGAGAAACCATGGAAGCTCTGTACCCGTCCTAGCAGACGAAAAAACAATCTCTGTCCGAACGCTGGTAAGTGCAGGTTTCCAAAATAAGCTATTTAAAAGTAATTTTTTTTGATATGAACATAAGCCCGTTTTCGAAAACTATTGATTTTTCAACTTCCTCATATCATACAAATATGACCAATCATTTTTCAATTTTGGTCCAGGTTGACCACTCAATTGTTGAGAGCTTTGCCCAAGGTGGAAGAACATGCATTACATCGAGGGTGTATCCAACTGTGGCCATTGATGGTGCTGCCAAGCTTTTCTTGTTCAATAATGCCACTACAACTTTTAAAGTACAGAGCCTCAACGTGTGGCAGATGCAGTCGGTGTTCATTCGCCCCTATGTGGCGTAGATTTCTTTGGATATGTTTAGAGAAGATAATTCGGCTGTTCCATCAATCTAATTATGATGGGTATATTATACATGTACGAGTAGTTTCTTGCATGTGAGCTCGGGATGCAAATATTTGGGCCTTGTAAAGCATGTACCATGTTTGTCTCTAATATAATCTATGATGTTGTGCCATTGTTGTTCACAAATACTAAAAGGGGTTTCTGGGTGTATTCTGATTATTTAGTTCATGTTTTCATGCAATTGTTTAAATGTGTTTTCTGTTTAAATTTAAGTAACTGGAGTGTTCCCATACATACATTTTACTATGGGAAAAGGATAATTTGTAATCTTTCCCTATTTTAATGGAGCAACGACTGTTAAAGAATTGAAAAAAAGGGAGGGTTGAAAATAAGCAATAATTGCATATTGCCAAAAATCCACACGGCTCCACAAATTTCTTTCCTTCTTTTTTAATATTTATTTTTGATTTTTTTTTCCAAATTTTTACTGCACAAATTATTATTATTATTAATACTATAAATACAAATTTAACATGACAACTTAAAAACAAACAGAAAAATTAAATATTCATGAGACACCAATTCCACAAATAATCGTAAATAAGTTGAACAATTAACTGTTAACCAAAATAAATTAAACATCCTTATTCAAAGGATTCCAAACATATTAGGCTTCAGCTACTTTGTAATACTAATAGACCTGTAACAGACCCGTAACATGTGGGTGGCCTCATCCGGATTACGCAGTCGAGACATCTATCAGTTTCCATTTAAGAGGGACATATAGATAGCAATCACTTCATCTAGTTATACGGTAAGCACTTTATTAAGCAAGGGCCACATATTGGCTATTCTGTGCCATATTAATGTGAAATTGATTGCGTTAATTGAGTGCAATTATATTTCACATATTGTTGCATCAGAGAATTTTTCTGTTCTACCTTTGAGAAGAACACGTTGAATAATATATGCATGATACAGTGTACAGAAACTTCTTTAGGATTTAAAAATAAATAAAAAATCTCATATTTTGCAGCTACAATGCACATGTGCATACTAATCAAGGTAGTTCCTCAAGACATGGGTCTCTTGAGTAAACCCTTATGTGGCCTCTGTTGGAACTATGAAACCTGCTTTAATAAATCCCAATTCAGTGTTTAATTGTGTATTGGTGTATAGAGATTTTGTTTTGCAATTGTGATGTATTTCACTCATACCAATTTAAAGATGGCAATACCTCTAATTACAGGTGGCAATACCTCTAATTTGTAGGCCAACACAAAAAAGTATGGTTTCCAAAACTCGTCCTAAATGTTGTAGGCAACCACATAAAGTCTACAGATTTTCAAAAGTTAGCATCATTGAGTTGAAGGGAAAAATATATTTTGATGATTGACACTCACTTAAGGGATATGAATTATATTTTCAATATGGTCACGACAAACATTTATATTAACATTTTTAGGATTATTTTTTTAAGATCTATCAATATTAATTTTAATTATGTTAAGAGGACGTTCTTATTTAGTAAGTTGACATTTTTGAAGATAATTATTAGAAGAGATAAAAGAGAGCGAAATTATAGTACTTAATCTCATTAGAACTCAAAATCCACATCAAGAACTCACTTCATGATCATGGATTCAAACTTGATAGGCTTCTTTCAGATTAACCATAATTTTACCTCAGGCTTGACTTATATGCCTAATTTTACCAGTGAAAATTCTTTGATTGTGTTCCCACCAAATATTCTAGCAAATCATACTAGGACCAATATCATGCAACAATTTAAAGGGTTTTGCTTTAAAGAGAGTTGTGGTTCATTCACAAGAAAGTCCTAGAAAGAATCAATAACCATTCCATGAAGTTTCCAACAAATCACACCATAAATGGTGAAGGAAAATGGCAAAGGGGCAAGCTAAAACAAGATGTTTTACATAATCTTTGCCTTGAAGGTAGAGGATACATCTATTTAGACCAACAATCTCATGTTTGTATATAGATTATCATGATGAAGAAATTTATATAAAGTTGCAAGCCACATGAAAGCGTTAACCTTTGGCCAACATTTATGATGTTAGACCCTTTTCCAAAGCTTAGAGTTCTTAACTTCTAGGTTTTTTGCCAAAAGATCTTTATAGCTAGTTCACACATCTATCTATCCTAAAGCCTTTCAAAACCCCATCCAATAAAATTTGAATGTCTATTTGAAGAGGCCTTCTGGGATGCTAAAATATGAAAAGATCTCATACCTAAACCACTTCTCTTTTTAGGCTAACAATTTTTTCCCAATTAATCAAATACCATTTGTTTCTCTTTGAATTTCCTTTCCAAAAAAACTCTCATCTTACAACCCAAATAATGAAGTATGCCTTTTGGATCTACAAGATCCATAAATCTATAAATTGTAAGAGCTTCAATAATAGCTTTAAGGACTATACAACCAACCACATAGAGGTATCTGTGTATCTAATGATTGCTATGACACTGAACAAAATCCAACACACCATTCTTGTATTTTTAACCAAGACAAGTAGGAGAAATTAGGATACCCAAATAGTTGAAAGGAGCAGATGTAACCTAGAAATGAAGAATATTAGCAATATATTCTTAATAATGAGGGTTTGTATCGAAAAAAAATCAAGTGTTCGGTTCATTCAAAAGTTGACTAGATGCAATAATATAAATGTCAAGTTCGCTTAAAAGGAATAACTTCCCCAAGAGTGACATTGTGCATCAAACAAGTATCATCTATATAGTGAAGATGGGGAAATGGATCCATACCATGCACACTATGAAATCCAAAAATAAAGCAAAATATTGAGGCGCTTTGAAAAGCTACCAAGAGATAAATTACATTAAGTACCCCTTTAAGGAGAAAAAAATACTTTAGTCATTAAAACTCAGTCTAGGGAAATAAATTACATAAGTACCCCTCCATCATTGGGTAAGTTGAAAGAGATCCCAAATTTGATCTGTGAAGGAAAAAAAAGTACACCCCACACCTATTTAGAGTCTAATGACTTGATGTAAATTAGTAAATAAAAATCAAATCTAAGTTAAGAAATGAGATTGATAAAAGTAAATTATAAAAAGAAGATTATATGTACATACCTCTGTTTATCGATCTTGAATGGTCAAGGAAGAATGATAAGTTATAGAAATGCAATTAAGAATCAAATTTTGAATTTTGTTATTAGATCAATGTTGCATGTATTATCACAATCCTCCTAGAAGGTCTTCTCTTCTCATGGATAGTGTCACCTGCATAGTCTAGCCCTCCTAGCATGGTTTAATCTTGGTGGCACAAATGCATCCTTTACTTCCTTTCTCTTTTGTATCTTAAGACAATTGTTGTTGAAAAACAACTTGGGGAGATTGCTAACATGCATGGTGGAAACGATTAGACCGGTTTCTGTTTCTGGTGATGGTGCTTCGGTTCCCATCTCTGGCAGCTCTCTGGTCATTTCCACACCTGTTCAGGAGAACTATGATGTTACCTCTAGGGCTGCGGATTTTCATCCTCAGGAAAATGATGGGATGGCTTGGCAAGCTAAGGCAACACAAGTTGAAGAAGGCTAGATTACTGTTACTGGAAAAAAATCTAAACCCTCTGGGCCTTCTTTTAATATGACTCTTTGCTCCAACAAGCGAAACTCTAATTGTAAAACCTAATGGTGTTTGTTTGGGAGCTGGTTTTTTGTTGACTGCAAGCTGTCTTTTCTGTAGTCTGGTCTTTTTGGCTATTTTTAGCAATTTGTCTTTTTGGCTGTAAAGGGTTCCAGGTCCCTTCAAAATATGTTTTCCTCAATATCAAAAACATGCATGGTGGAAACTTCTTTTATAATTGTTAGTCTCCATTAGTGATGAGCAAGATTAAATACACAACATGTAGAAATACAAGATTCTTAGATGGTAAGTCAATTATGTAGTATTTTTTTATGCATGTGATGATGCAAGCTCCTAGTCTCTATATGATGCAGTGTGAATGAGTTATGATGAATTAATTAAATATTTTCCTAATGGCGTAGGGATTGTCATTAAATATATTTTTGTGATCAATTCAAAGTGTTTTGGATTGTAACTTGATGGGTAACATTCATATTCTCTGACAAGTTCATCTTAGAAAAATAAATTGATTTTAAATTGGGACAACTAGATTGCATGGGTGGTCTTTTCTAGGGATAGATATAAGCCTATGGTTTAGTCTAGGGTAAAAAGAATAAATATAGAGATATTTTTTTCTATTTTAAAGTGATGGATTGAGCATAAAAATAAGCTAGGTATAGGATCAGGGTTATCTTGTGCACAAAAAAGATAAATTACAATGTATTTATAATATGACCAAAGTGAGTGTAAAACAGGATACTAAAACATAAAGGTTAATTTTTTTTTCTCTATATTTTCCCTCACTTTATAGTGCAAGTGAGCAACATGGATCTTGCATTCTAAAGTAATGAAATATAGTAAATAAAAAAGGAAAACAAATACAAGGATACAAGGTAAGTATGATGCCCCATAATTTTTCATGTTTTGATAGAGCCACATCTCCAAACCTTCACATATAAAGATAAAATTTCAAAGCTTTGTCACACTTTAAGACAATTAATGACATCTATATGTATTATAACATTGTGACTAAAAAGTATAGGTTCCAATAGTATGCAGAGGTAGTTTTTAAAAATCTACTATAAAACAATTCTAGTCAGAACAATTTAGACCATAATAGCTTTAAACAAAATTGTGGCACCAATTTTCTCATTTTTCATTGTTTTTGAAAACTCTATTTTCTACCAAATTTTCTCATGTTACATATATTTTTTTGAAATTTTAAAAAATACCATTTAGTAGTCCAAGAGCCAATATTTTAAAAATATATTTAATTTTATTTTTATTGTTAGTGATTTCATTTTTAAGTTCACTTGAAGTAAGTCATTACAATCAAGCAGTATGACTTATTGAAAATTGTAAAAAAAATGCTAAAATTTATTTTTTTAAATTAAGAAAAATACATAGTTCCACAGGGACGTATCCCCCTCAAAAAATGAGTTGTTTCAAAGACGAAGACGTTTTCGAGATGCAGAGACATTAGAGAAACGTCCCCCGCCGTCCCCCTGTTTCGTCGCCGCCTCTGATACGTTTCACTTTTGAGGAGACTTCTGGACGTCTCCGAGACTTCCGAACGTCCCCCAAAATGCAAGAGTCTTCTGGACGTCCCCTTTAAAATACAATAATTATTTATTTATTTTTTAAAACAAAAGCTAAAATCTATGCGTGGCAGTTTGGTCGAGCTACAAAACAGTCGAACTCCATACCCGTCCAAAGCAGCTCCTTGCGTTTCATGCTTTTCTGGATGCCTACACTCCATACCCGTCGATGCAAGCACAGGAGGCATTACAAGTTTTTATTTTTTTAATTTTTATGCTTTGTTGGGTGTCCTCCGTCTGCCGTCCATACTCCATAGCTATCCCACACACAGGAAGGCATGACAGTTCTAAACAAAATGCGTCAAAGAAACGCCATCGCGTGGGATGCAGTCTCTGCGCCCCACACGATGACATCTCTTTGAGGCATTTCGTTTAGAACTTCCGTGCCTGCTTGCATCGATGGCTAAGAGTCAAGACAGAGCATTTTCAATGTTCTACATTTTATTTTTTAATTTTTCAATTTTCAATTTTTATTTTTTAATCGATACTATCAGCAGGAGGATGCTGGGAAAGGTTGTGGAATTTGGCATTACAACTAATAGTGCAAAACCAGATTCCACAACCTTTGTCAGCATCCTCTTGCCTGCAATAAAATTAAAAATGTGGGGGCTTTGGAACAGGGTATGTATTCCACAATCTTACTAATTCAATGAAATTATTGCAATGTGTTTAAACTCTAAAATTTACTTATTCCTTAGGCTTTTATAGTTATACATCGTTTTATAACTAATTTTTTAGGTACTATATGTATTTCAGCGCACCGCTCCCCCGCCACCCCGCTGTCGCCGTCTCCCCTGTCGTCCCCCTGTCGCCTCCAAACTTAGACCTGCCACCCTCGTGTCCCTGAAAGACATCCCCTTCTGTGCCCCTGTCCCCGTCCCTGAAACTCTGTGGAACTATGGAAAAATATTATGCACTAGAGGAGAGAACCCTTATCAAGACTATTTTTTCTATTTTTGATAAATAGTCAAGACATAACACAGAGCCCCTAAAAACTTAACTTGTTATATTTTTAT
>VDFB02039054.1:368145-406146 GCA_007258455.2 Sequoia sempervirens
TATTTGGAGGTTTTCCCCTTTGAAGTGGCTTGTTATGCTCTGTTATTATCAAGTATTTGTAACATATTAGCTATCATATTCTTCTATTGTGAAAGTTATTTAATTAGAAGTGGTATTAGAGCATGATCTTGGCATCGTAGAGGCAAGGCATTTTCCTAATTTTAGAGGTCATTCTAGGAAGAGCATATCTCTTAGACTTTGGAAGATTTTTCTCTTATTTTTAATGGTTTTTTGAATAATATATTCAAGAATCTATAGTCCATATTTTAGAGGAATTGGAGTAGAATTGAGCAATTTATTATAGAATTAGGGTTTCTACCAAATTTATTTAGAAAGTGCATATCTCCCAAATCTTGGAGAATTTGTTCTTGATTTTTAGTGGGTTTTTGAATAAGTAATAGAGGATCCTACAATATAAATTTTTGGATAATTTAAAGTTTAAATAAGTGATTTATTACAAAATTAGGGTTTCCATCCAATTTTCTCTCAAGGCTACAAAACACCAAGCTTTTGTGAAATTTTTCAAGGAAATTATGACCTAGGCCCTAATAAGTTACAATAAAACTTTTAGATTATTTTGAATTTATTTATGTGATTTATTGAAAAATTATTTTCTATTATCATGACGGGGCCTACAACAAGAGGCAAAAAGAATGCTACCACACTGAGGAAATCTTTAGATAAGGATGAGGTATAAATTGAGGATACTAACTCTAATGATGGGATCAACAAGGTCAAGGATGAAATTTCATCAATTAGGAATGGCATAAATGAATTTTCTAAGAAGTTGAACATGATTATTCAAGGGATGAAGTGTAAGGGTGAAGATTCACCTAGTAAGGTGGAAGATAATGCTTTTTTTGGACATGGATTCCTTGTGCTTGACCCAGATTTTAAGAAGGATCTTTCCTTTAATAATCCCATGCCTAGGAAATTCATACCCAAGTTGGATATGAGAAAGCTTGATGGTAAGGATCCAACCAATCGACTTTGCCAAATGGAGTAGTATTTTGATCTTCATCATGTTCCTAGTCAATGAAAGGTGGCTATGGCATCATTATACCTGGAACTAGATCAATTTATTTGGTATCATTGGTTATGAGATAAGAGAAAGAAGGGTTGTGTGGTCACATGGTCAATTTTTTAAGAGGAAATTGTTACCCAGTATAGATAGCTACTTTTTCCAACTCACTAAATTAAAGAAAATAGGTATGGTTAAGGATTATATTCAACAATTTCAAACCCTTTGTCTAAGAGTGGAGAATGTGACAAAATAAAATTTGAAGGAGCTATTTCTAGGCAGTTTAAAGGATCACATAAAATATGAGGTATGGTTGTTCCAACCATAATCTTTATTGCAAGCAATATTAATGGCAAGACAAGTTGAGGATAATTTTTTGGCTAATAGGTGATAAGGGATTGTAAATGTAAGATAAAGGAGATCTCCTACACATTCTAGGTTGACTCCACAAAAAATTAAGGAGAAGAGAGCAAAAGGGTTATGTTCCAATTGTGACAACAAATATAGTTGAGGACATAAATGTAGTGAAAAGAAATTGTTCTATATTGAAGGTCTGAGTGAGGAAGAAGAGGAGGAACCAATATTAGAGGGTGATAGGGAATTAGATGAGAAATCACATGATTCCCAACCAATCATTTCTTGGCATACACTCTTAGGTTTTAGCACACCACAAACTCTCAAGGTAGTGGGTTTCTTAAAGAAGTAGAAAATAACAATGTTGATCAACTCAGGTAGTACCCATAATTATATCAACAAAAAGTTAGCTACTTGTCTAAATTGTTTTATATATCCATCTCCAAAGTTTTAGGTCTTTATTACATATGGTGGTACTATTAGTTGTTTTGGAAAGTTCCATACCATTAAATATCCATGGGAGAGTATCACCTTGATAGCCCAATGCATGTTATCTCCATGGGTGCAACATATATTGTATTGGGAGTACAATGGCAAGACTACTTTGGGAACAATTGATATGAACTTCCAAGAACTATTCATGAGATCTCAATCAGAAAGAAATACAATAGAACTAAGAGGGTTGAAGGCAAAGTCCCCACAATAAGCTCTCATCAAATGTAGAAGTTTCTTAAGAAAGGATTTGATGGATTTGTGGCCCAATTATGTTCATTAGAAATCTCTCAATCCAATGCTCCCACCCAACTAGATTTACAAGCAATAATTGATTGTAACTTAGTGGTTTTTGGAGATATTCCTAAAGGAATTCCTCCTAAGATGGATCATGATCATGCCATACAACTAGTTCCATGGGGCCATCCACCCAACATCGAGCCTTACAAGTACCCACACATACAGAAAAGTGAGATATAAAATATTGTTGAGGAGATGCTAGAGGCAAGAATTATCAGGTATAGCCAAAGTGCTTACTCCTCGCCCGTGGTGATGGTGTGTAAGAAGGATGAAACTCGGTGTATGTTCCTAGGACTATAGAGTGCTCAACATGTACACCATGAAAGATAAGTTTCCTATTCCAATCATCAATGATTTGATAGATGAATTGAATGGAGATATATATTTTACAAAGTTAGATCTTAGATCAAGTTATCACCAAATTCCAATTAAGGAAGAAGGTATTTGTAAGATAACATTTAGGACTCGTGAGGGTCATTATGAGTTTTTGGTGATTCCATTTGGTCTTAACAATGCACCATCTACATTTAAAAGTTTGATTAATTTCATCTTTAAGAAATTCTTGAGGAAGTTTGTATTAGTGGTCTTTGATGATTTATTGATTTGTAGCAAGACATGGGAAGAATACTTGTAGCATGTAGATCATGCACTACAAGCTCTCAAAGATCATAAACTCTATGCTAATCCATCCAAGTGCACTTTTGGTCTCAATGAGGTGGATTACTTGGGACACATATTTTTATATGGAGTAAAGTGGATTCGTAACAAAATTAAGGCTATCATGGGATGTCCTGTTCCCAAAACCATTAATTAATTGAGGGGTTTCTTGTGATTGACTGGATACTATAGAAGATTTGAAAATAATTATGGTCATATGGCAACACCCCTTACAACTTTATTAAAGAAGGATTATTTTCACTGGAACAAATATACTAATGCAACATTTGAGATATTGAAGGAGGCTAGATGTGTACAAATCTAGTGCTTCCCACTCTAGGTTTCACCAAGGATTTTATTGTGGAATGTGATGCTTCAAATAATGGTATAGGATCAATTCTCATATAGGAGGTTCATCATTTCTTTTGAGAGTCATCAATTAAAGGGTAAGAATCAAATCAAACCTATTTATGAGAAGGAAATGCTAGTAATTCTTCATGCAATAAAATAATGGAGGCCTTATCTAATGGGTAGACACTTCAAGGCTAAGATAACTCATGATAGCCTAAAATATTTTTTGGAACAAATATTATCTTCTAAAGAGCAACAAAAATAGGTCACTAATATGTTGGGATATAATTTTGAGATTTTATATAAGAAAGGGAAGTAAAATGTTGTGGCATATGCATTATCAAGGAAGGATGAGAAGGATGGAGATTTATTGTGTGGCATTTTAATATTACAAGAAGATTGGGTAGTAGAAACCAAAACAGAGTGGAAAAATGATGTTGCTACAAGTAATCTTATTCAAAAATTGCATAGTGATCCTAGTAGTTCATATAAGTTTTGTTGGAAGGGAGATACTTTGTGGTATAATGAGATATTGTACCTTTGCAAGAATTCCTCTCCAAACAAAATATTCTCACATAGCTTATGTACAGTGTAGAAAAATGTATCCCTCTACATTTTCACACTTGTTTGGGCCCTCCCTGCTAAAATTGGGCTTCTTTATGCCTTATTTGGTCCTATGTTGCATCCACAAGCCTTATTTAATGCATCTTTATAAGGATAATCCTAACACATCAAATGACCAATCATAATTTAATGATTTTGGTTTGTATAGCCTAGATTTAGTGATCTAGGACTCATACACCACCTTGGGCGTATGGGTCTCACCTAAGTTTCGGGGCCTAAATCTAAATTTGGCATAGAACTTAACATTGCTTGAAATGTGTGTCCCAAGCTTGCCTTACTGGGACTCATACTCCCCAACTGGTGTATGAGTCCCGCTTAGCTTGGACCTATTTTAAACTCAAATTCTTGGAGGTATTTTATTCTCCTAGATCTGATGTCAGCTTGTAGTGTTGTAATTTCAATAAATTTGACATAAACAAGTATAAATACAAGGTTATTTCACATATTTTCTCCTAGCAAGTTTTCAAGTCATCTAAGCTTTCAAGTATTCAAGCATTCAAGAGTGATTATCAAGCATTTTGGAGCATTATTCAAGAATCAAGCATCATGTCAAAGTCTCATGCATCATGTTTGTTTTTTATCTAATATTTGTGATGTAGGTTCTTATGATTCAAGCAAGCATTCAAGTCAAGATCCATAGCATTCAATCAAGATTCAAGATCTACATTCATGCTAGACATTACTTACAAGATTACAACCTTTATTCCAAGAGTTTGGTGAGTTGCAACAAAGCTTATTTTTTCATTCATCATTCCTTCATTCTATTTCTATTCATTTCAAGGTTTGATTACCGAAATGGGGTTTGACCAAGGCAAACCCCTATCCAATAACAAAACAAAAAAATTCCCTCTCTTTGATGTGTGATTTGTAGATCTAGGTTGAAGATCCATTAAAGAGAAATATTGGAGAAAATTTGTTGAAGTTTTCGAAGTTGTCATCTACATTGCAAGATCACGAAAAGTCATCTACATGTTGCAATTCAGTGTTTCAGACTCAAATATTTAACAGGAGAGAAGCTACAAGAGAACATTAGAGGATATTAATCCTGTATAAGATTGTAATAGGTTTTTCACTGGATAATAAAAGTATTGGATGGTTGCGGTTTGGTGGATGTAGCCCAGATTAGGTGAACCACATTAAATTTTGTGTTATGATTTATTCTGTGCATGTTTTAGTTTCTCTGTTTTTATATATAATTCTGCATTTAATTGTTAGATCTGCCATCTCTAACCCTAACAAGTGGTATCAGAGCGAGTTGTGTTTCGATTATCGTCTGTAGGAAAGATCTCACAGTTGAGTGGGAGTCTCACGGTTGAGTGGGAGCAATGGCAGACGAGGGTAAGAAGGTTGAGAAGTTTAATGGGCAGAACTATCGATTATGGAAGATGCGAGATGGAGGACTATCTCTATCGAAGGATTTATGGCTGACCATTGGAAGAGAAAACCAAGAGAGCATGACAATGTCAGGATGAGGGCTGGGGAGATCTTGGATAGAAAAGGCTCTTGGCGATGTTAGTTTGTGCCTAGCACAAGCGGTGGTCATTAATACAAAAGCAAATACAACTCAAGAGTTGATGGAAACCCTATAAAAGTTATATGAAAAGCCTTCCGCTTTGAATAAGGTATTTCTTATGAAGCGTTTATTTAATATGAAAATGGTAGAAGGTGGGTCAGTTACTGATCATTTAAATGAGTTTAATACGGTCACCAGTCAATTTACTTCTATAAAAGTAAACTTTGATGAAGAAGTTAGGGCTCTTTTGATTATGTGTTCTTTGCCTGAAAGCTGGAATAGTTTGGTAATGGCTATTAGCAATTCCGTTTCTGGTTCGAATACATTGAAGTTTGATGATGTTGTTAGTGTTATTTTGAGCGAGGAAATCCGTAGGAAAAGCTCTGGTGGAACATCCACATCAGGCAGTGTTTTGAATGCAGAAAGCAGGGGCAGAACAAAGGAGAGAGGAAACAATTATGGAAATCGTGGGAAGTCACAAGGAAAATCAAAAGACAAAAGGTCTTAATCTAGAGACAAGAGGGATTGCTGGTACTATGGTAAGCCGGGTCATCTGAAGAAAGATTGCTAGTCTCGAAAAAATAAAGAAGGAGACAGAAAGGAAGTAAAGAGGCAAATGTGGTAAGTAATAAATCTGATGAGGATGCTTTGATTCTTTCTCTTGATAATGCTGATGATTCTTGGGTGTTAGATTCGGGGGCTTCATTTCATGCTACCCCCCATAGAAGTTATTTTCTTGATTATGTCTAAGGGGATTTTGGGCTGGTTTATTTAGGAGATAATGAACCCTATCGGATTGTTGGAAAGGGAAGAATCAAGATTAAGTTGTAGAATGGGAATCATTGGCTACTACGTGAGGTAAGACATGTTCCAAGTTAGCGAGAAGTTAATTTCGTGGGGCAACTAGATGATGAAGGTTGTGTTGTTACATTTAGTATTAACAATTGGAAGGTCACAAAGGGTGCCTTAGTGGTAGCAAAAGGTGTATGAAAGTAGGCTGCTTATATCTTTGTACAGAATCATCTTGTTCCCTTCTACTTTAATTATACGGAAAAGGGTCAATGTTGAGAGCGATTCTTTGCTGATTCCAACGGAGGTAGAAGATCATCACGATTCTTGTGGACTACGAATGACAGTAACAATAGACTTGGGCATATGAGTGCAAAAGACATGAAAATACTTCATTCAAATAATGTTTTACCAGGTCTAAAATGTGTTAATATAGATTTCTGTGAAATTTGTGTGTATGGAAAACAAAAGAGAGTAAGTTTTCTCAAGGATGGGAAGCAAAAGAAAGATGAGAAATTGGAGCTTGTGCATACGGATGTATGGGGACCAGCTCAGGTATCTTCTCTCGGTGGCTCTCTGTATTATGTTACATTCATTGATGATGCAACTAGGAAGGTATGGATTTATTTCCTTAAGCATAAATCTGATGTATTTGAAACTTTTAAAAAATGGAGAAGCTTGGTTGAGAATGAGATGGGTAAAAGGTTAAAATGTCTTAGATTTGATAATGGTGGTGAGTATTGTAGTAAAGAGTTTGAAGATTATTGTTCCTCTAATGGTATTCGTAGGTAGAAAATGGTTCCAAGGACTCCACAGGAAAATGGAGTGGCTGAGCGCATGAATAGAACAACAATGGAGCGTGCATGGACTATGAGATTGCATGTTGGACTGCCTTTAAAAATGTGGGCAAAGACTGTAAACACTGTTGTTTATTTAATTAATAGAGGTCCCTCTGATCCTTTGGGTTGTGGTATTCTAGAGGAAGCATGGAAAGGTAAGAAGGTGAGTTATTATTTTCTCAAAACCTTCGGTTGTGAAGCATTTGCACATGTAGATTTTGAAAATAGAACCAAGTTTGATGCAAAATCAAAAAAATATGTATTTGTTGGATATGGCATTGATGAATTTAGTTATAGGCTTTGGGATTTTGAAAATCAGAAAATTGTGAGAAGCAGGGATGTCATATTCAATGAGAAAGTGTTGTACAAAGATCTGTTGCTGCAGCATGAGAATAAAGAAAATGATTATGTAGTGTTGGATGATATTCCAAACAATGATGTTTCAGTGGTTCCTCATGCTGGGCAACAACAACAACAACAAATACCACAAACTCCTGTTAGACGATCTTCAAGGTTAATGGACTCCTTGCTGAAAAATCAGACTTGGGAATTATGCAAGTTGCCTGCAGGTAAAAAGACTTTACCAAACAAATGGATTTATAGGCTGAAAGAGGAGGATGGAGGTAAGAAGAGATTTAAAGCCAGATTAGTTGTAAAGGGATTTGCACAGAAAAAGGGTATTGATTTTGATGAGATTTTTTCTCTTGTTGTTAAAATGACTTCTATTCGTATTGTTTTAAGTATTGTGGCTGCAGAAGATTTGCACTTAGAACAACTTGATGTTAAAACAACCTTTCTCCATGGTGATTTGGAAGAGGAAATATATATGGACCAGCCACAAGGATTTAAGGTCAAAGGTAAGGAGAAACTAGTGTGCAGATTGAAGAAAAGTTTATATGGCTTGAAGCAAGCACCTCGACAATGGTACTTAAAATTTGATAGTTTTATGGCTGAGCAAGGCTATAGTCGGTGTAATTCTGACCATTGTATTTATTTTAAGAGGTTGGATAATGACAGCTACATTATTTTATGTTTATATTTTGACATGCCTTTAGTTGGGTCTAACATGGTTCACATAAGTGAGTTAAAACAACAGTTAGCAAATTCTTTTGCTATGAAGGATTTGGGGGCAGCAAAACAAATCCTTGGTATGAAAATTTGTAGAGATAGAAAAAACAAAAAATTGTTCTTATCTCAGGCTAATTATGTTGAAAAGGTGTTGCAAAGATTTTATATGGAGAATGCAAAAACTGTCAGCACACCTTTGCCTAGTCATGTTAAATTGACTAAGGATATGTGTCCAAAGACACAAGAGGAGGAAAAAAAAAAGTCCAAAGTACCATATGCTTCAGCTGTAGGCAGTTTGATGTATGCCATGGTATGCACAAGACCAGATATTGCACATGTTGTAGGAGTTGTTAGCAGGTATTTGAGTCATCCCAGAGTTGAGCATTGGAATGCAGTAAAATGGATTCTCAGGTACTTGAGAGGTACATCCAATAATTGCCTATGTTTTGGGGGCTCTAATACTGATTTAAAAAGCTATGTTGATTCAGATTTGGCTGGGGATATAGATACCAGGCGGAGTACCACAGGTTATGTATTTACAGTTGGTGGGACAATAGTGAGCTGGATTTCTCGATTGCGGAAGGTGGTTGCTTTATCCACCACAGAGGCAGAGTATGTTGCTGCAACAGAGGCGACAAAGGAGATGATATGGCTGCAACTTTTCATGGAGGAGTTGGGCAAACAACAGGCTGAAAATTACTTGTTTACAGACAGCCAGAGTGTTATACATCTTGCAAAGAATTATGCCTTGCATTCTAAAATAAAACACATATAGTTGAGATATCATTTCATTCGGTCGGTGTTGGAGAATGGACAGGTCAAGCTGGACAAGATACATACAGATGTAAATCTAGCAGATATGTTTACGAAGGCAGTGACAAGGGAGAAGCTAAGCTCCTCTTCAGCTTCGGTTGGTCTTCAAGGTTGAATTCAAGTATAACAGAGTAGCAGGGTCCAAGGTACTTATTTCCAGTGGGAGCTATAATTGCAACAGTGTCATCCAGGATCAATCTCCAAGTGGGAGATTGTTGGTATGTGGCGACTGATCATGCTATACTGTATAGCCCATGGTATACTGTACACCCCGGCCCCTATCCTTGCCGGGGTCCGGGGCCGGGCCGGGCCCCGGGCGGAGGTTTGGGGGCGGCAGGCCCCGAGAAAAATTTTCCTCCTACTTTTTCGCGTCATCACCGAAAAAGGGAAAAATCAACGAAAAAGGAAAAATCCGATTTTGTAGAACCCTAAAATCTGAAAGCTTCTAAGCTTGATAAAAAGGGGTTCGGATGGGTTTTTCAGTATGATGAAAAACATGATTATTCGCAAGATTGTAATAAGTTTTACACTGTATAATAAAAGTATTGGATGGCTACGATTTGGTGGATGTAGCCCAGATTGGGTGAACCACGTTAAATTCTTTGTGTTATGATTTATTTTGTGTGTGTGTTTTAGTTTCTCTATTTATTATATAGATCTACATTTAATTGTTAGATATCTGCCATTTCTAACCCTAACAAGATTGTCATACACGCAGGTTATAGCCACTATATGGGAAATTTCTAGTTTGTAGGAGATAACACCAAGCTCAAGAAAGGCTAGTATTATAAGGTTACCAAACCAATCTCTTTGTTGAAGGGTAGGGCCATATTATCTTTAGGTGGATGTGCGGGGGATTGTAGTAAGTCCATGGTTGGCAGAAAAAAGCTTGAGTGATGCTTCTCCTCATTAGTTGGCACCCAAAATTTTAAGGGGGACTACCTGGACCATATGTATTTCTATTGCTAGTAAGCTCAGAGGGGCTATGTATGTATTCTTGTATCCATATATATGGAAGATTGTAAACATGAAAAAGTTAAACTCGATATTATTCAATATAAAATCAACACTTTGGAAAGATTGTGAAATTGCAATGTAATGCAATGGAAGTTTGGAATAGTGTTAATTTCAAATGTGCATGCTATATTATTTTTAGGAAATAATTTTTTTATTGCTATGTGATGGCATCATGGTTTATACACTTGCGGTTAAAAAACATAGGAAATTTTTTGAGTAGAACAATGGGCATGTTACAACTACAAGCTATGGATGGAATAATATGTCCTCCATCAATCATATCACAACAATAATCCTCCTCACTTGACATATGGAAGTTTTTATCAAAAGTCGCTAAGTGGTGGATGGAGTTAGGTGATCATGGAGACAAGATGATTGATTAGGTTACTTAATCTTAGATAGATTTCATAAATGTAAAGAAAATGATTGACAAATTGAAGAAAGAGTAAAAGGAAGATCAAGAGAAATATGAATAAGATATTCTTCACCTTATTGTGATTGATAAAAATATCCTCAATAGTTCATCAAGGGAGATATTTTAGATCAACAATCAATTCAAAGTCCTAGATAGTAAATGCCAATAGTGGCATGTGTGATGGTTAATTTGTTATGTTGTTATTCTTGCCATGAAGTCTCAAATCCTAGTGGGGTGTAATTGTTGAGAATTTATATTGGGGATGAGGTTCCTTGTTTGTGACCTCACTGGTTCATAGCTTCAGATCAAAAGTGTTTACCCCTCTTAATAAAAAAAGGTCCTAGATAGTAAATGGAAGCAATAAATTAAGGGAACATTTACTTGTAGAGTGTAAAAGTGAAATAAATAAAATATAGAGTCAGATTTTGGAATGTGCATTATGAAAACCTAACATTTCTAAAAGAAATAATAGGGAAATACCCTAGTATTGATGAAGACTTGAAGGATATTGTTAAGCTGAAAATAATTCCAAGAAAAATATTTTTTTGGGATTAGACCAACAACCATGTGTATATAATTTGGAAACGATGAACAACATGGTGAAGAAAAAGAGTATGATCAAAACATATGAAAAATAAATTCTATAAAAGAGGATGAAATATGAATTTAGTTTACCCACTTTTGAGAGTCATTATTTCTTATGTACGTTTGTTCAAGAACTCGAGGAAGACAAGATAAATAAAGTTTTCATAAATTACATGAAATAAATATAAAGGGAAATAGAGAAGGATCATGGAATTATTGAAGACATTGTAGATATTTATGAAGAGAGAGCCAACTAATCTCAAGGTTGATTTAGATATTGGACCTAGACCTACTTTTTTTTGAATTACTTATTTTAAAATTTTGTTAAAGTTTGTCTCAACTATTGGATTGAGAGTTTGTGAAAAAATGAATTCTTGAGATAATTAATGGTCAAACATTTGATGTATATAAATCAAGCCCATTCCCAATGGATTAATCTTAGCTATTGAATTTGAACTAAATTTTGACATCTTCACCTATAAAAGTAAATATTTTATACTTGTAAAGTGAAATTGTTGATGCCAATGAAATTATACAATAAAGCTATTCAAAATTTACTTCATGGTTTCTCATCCAATATTTAAAAAAAATAAAATTGAATGTCATGGGTATATAATGGAGGTCATGTTCATATCACTAGCATGCTAGTGATTATAAGTTTTCCTTGTGTGGTTAATCTAAGCACTCTTTTGTTACTATTGTAAATCACATTATTAAACTATGTTAAAATTGAGTGTTTAATATTTATTTATAATTTTAATTCCATTTAAGATAGCATTTCCTTTGTAGTCCTATGATTATATTTGATTCAACAAAGAATAGTTAAAATTAACATTTGTTTACTCATACATTTATTCATTCCAATATTTTTTAGAATTGAGATTTCTAACCCTATATTTTTCTATTTCTTCTAAATATAGTTTAGATTTTAGGAAATAATTATAAGAAATTGAGAATCTAATGTCATAAAGTATTTTATTGATTGAAAAAGTATATCCAGATTCAATATCCAACAACACTATATGTAGGGTTTAGAGTGATGTGAAATTATTTATTATTTAGATCTAACCCATATTTTTAGAACTTAAATAACAATAGTGTAAGGCCCCTTGACAAAATAACAAGATAACAAAAAACTAAGCTTCTCAAAATTCAATAAAAAAACTTAAGCCCCTCATTGCTACAATATAATGAGAACATCAATAAAAGACACATATACAACTTGGAACTCCCACTGCATGAGTATGCTAAATCTAAAATCAATCAAGACATCTAAAAGTCCACCAATAATACTCACATATAAGGTGTAGCCAAAATCATCAATATAATATAATACCAAGGAACATACATAATTATATACAAATCTATAAAATAAACCATTGCAACACAACTCTCGCCACTAGTCCTCATAGCTCTCTCAATTTCTCAACATCATAAGAGAAAGAGACTAAAGAGTACCCATGTTGTTACTAAAAATAATAAAGGACAATAATAACACATGAACACATAGTGATCGCAATAGCTCCACACTAACCTCAACCAATGTCATGTGAATAGAAAACTCCAAGAAGAAAGATGAGACCATAGAAATAATCTATATATCAAAACCAAGCATATGAATTTTTACCAACACCTCTAAGTGCTCAAGCTATGACAAGAAAAATTTCCTTCATAAAACCCCAAATATAAAATCCTTATCAACATCCAACCATTAAAATGAAATATCAAACATATAATGTGAATCAATAGACCAATCAAGAAGCAAGCCTCTCAAATAAAGTAAGATAAAAAACATTTATTCCTAAAACCAAGGGAATACGCCCAAAATCATCCTCTACACTCCTCAAAATCATATTCTAACAAACTCATATACATAAGGAGTCATAGAAAAATAAACAATGCCAAGTAATCTAAAATAGGCCCTCCAAAACTAACATCCAAAGCTCAATAACCACTATATGAGAAGACAAACCATAACAAAAATGTATCTATAAACAAGGTGAGAAATACCTATCAAATGATTAATTTCCAAGAGGATCGAGAGTGAGGAACGAATGATTTTATAGGATACACCAAATCATAATGAATCTCTCCAAGAACAATATCCAAGTGATAGGTCCATGTCAAAATCACAACCAATCCAAGTTTAAGACTCTTGATATTCCTAGTAAAACCTCATCAAAGAGTAACTATATCAATACATGATCTCTAAGAATTAGAGATCTCTAGCCTCACCTAAACCTTAAATAATTGTATAATAGATCATCTCATGCAAATTGAAATCCAATACAAAACTACAATAACCTTAAGCTCACAAGAAAAATGAACACACCGTTCATTAATCAAATAACCATAAATCAACACCAAAATCTTTAACTCTAGAACAAGAACTCTCCATGATGTCATTGCCTACATCTCCTCAAGAGAAGATTATATGTTCTAAATGAACATATTTTCTCCGAAGGGAATATGTATCATGCTAAAAATCTGTTTTGTAATCAAGACTCCACCATAGCATAGTAGAATCTATCATATAAACAAGGTTCACTTATCAAATGGATAAATCATAATTGCCACCTCAATGAAAGACCCAAGAGCCCTCCATGGTAATAAGTTGTCAACATCTCCAAATTGTATTAATATACCATTTCTTGCCAATATAACTCAATATGTCAAAGAACTCTTAATGCATATAAGAAAAGAGATCCAAGATCTCCTCCATGACACCAAAAATTGCTATAAAAGATCAACCATCACCAAGTGATCAAGCCACATCATTACCAAAGCTCCCATTGAAATATGATACTAAGATACACATGACATGATTTTAACTATATTCTAAATGAAGATCACCCATGGCTCATGCATAATCATTCAACTGTAACACCAACAACTCTATAGGATAAATTAGAACCAAGATCTCGAAAAAAAGAAGATAAACCACCACCTACAATTAGGAATCAATCCAACATTACTAATAATGCATCCGCATAAAAACCATGTCATGCCAAAGCTCCAAGAATATAAGGAGCCTCCATGACACCATGATCACCACCTAAATAAATGCATGTTATTGGTTTATGCAACTCCTAGTTGTGAAACAACATTTGATTTCCTCATAAAATTGTTTGAAGCTTCAACTTCTCTATGAAATATTAATGCACAAGTATATCAAAACTTGAGTTATACATGATACAACTCATCTATTGAATGAATTGTGTATGTCAAAAACAAATACATGTCATAAACATATGGTGTATCACCTCCTTTAGATTTTAGATTTCAATTTCATGCCTTTTTTTGCCCCTTTTTGAGAACAACAATAAGATAAATTAGTTTAGGTAAAACATTCAGAATGCATTCAACATTTGATAATAATAATCAATGTAAATAAAAATAATTTATAAAAAATAGAATAAAAGTATAAATAATTGATTAAAAATATCCATAGTATTTTAGATATCTATTCTTTTAAATTAATAATTTCTTTTTATTAAATTATTATTATTAATATATTCATTAATATCTTTAAATATATTTAATTTTATAATTAAAATAAATATCTTAATTACATTTATTATTTATGAAGATGGAGACATAAATTTTATATACTGTTTATTTTAAAATATTATATTTATTATTAAATATTAATATTTTAACGTCATATGTCAAATGAAAATAAAAAATAAAAAATGACGAGACATTCAACATTATTTAAACTACACCATGATAGTATTGTCCAGATTTTATATAAATTTCTAGTACCTAAAATGCATAAATTTATTATTTTTTCAAAAGAAGAAAAGATATGTCATTTCTTCAAGTTATCACTGGTGCGAGTTCGTCTCGGCTGTTTTAATTTTTTTAATCCGATTTCTTAAATATGAATTCTAGGACGATGCTGCAAAGATTCTCCTGTAACGATCATGTCATGATTGCCAACTTAGTTGGCTAAAATTTGAGACAAAAAAACGAGAGTCAGATCCTCATTTTGTTTCTCCTGGACTTAAAAATCTCAGACATCCAGGCTGAATTAGAATGGATCTCTCTTTCTCAGAGGATGATTTTATAGCATGCTGCGGAAGCACCAAATTCGCTTCAGAGATGGCCAAGGGCTCCCCATTTTCCAGCCTTTCACAAGCAGTGGACTTTTCCAGGGAAATATGGTATAACAAGGTAAGATATGCTATCCTCAACATATTTATACCAAATTCAACCTAGGTGGTGCTTGTAATCGCTGCATACTGTTTTTGAACTTGTGGGTGACCGTGATGTTGATAGGTGGATGTACCTGGTTATTTGGAAGCCTTTGCAGCCCATCCCCAGATTGGAGATGTAAAGTCTCTGAAAAATAAAAACGCGGGCAGTGCAGAGTACACCACTTACTTTCTATATTTGTTCTTTAAGGGTTGTTTGTAATTAGGATGCATTTACTTTCTTTGTTTCTTCTTTAAGAATTGTTCGTAATTTGGATGCATTTCTTTCCTGAACAAGTTTCTTGTTATCACCAGTTTTTAAAATTTGGGCTATTTGATTCATGTTACTGCTGGATTGTTGAAATTGGGTCAGATCCAATGAAATAGGATTTTAGGGTTTATCAAGCCTGATCAGATAGCCCAAGCCCATGGATTTGTTTTTGGTCTGATAGCACCCTGGGCACATAGACGAAGCAGACTGCAAGTACCCTAATTGGATAACAACCTTCTACAAATTCAACTTTTGGAGATTATCAATACCTTGCAAAATTTGTCCACATGCTTCCAGAATGAAAAATTGGTCATCAGTGACGTATTCTGGTGTTCTTCTTTGTTATCTTAAGTTATTTTCTCAGTTTTTTTGGGTATTTCCTGAATTTTGACAACCAAAATAAACTGGAACAGCAGATTAAGATTGAAAACGAATAGCTGGAAATGTTTGATCAAATCTGTGTGTTACACTCAAGAATATATTGCTGGAAAAGCATGACAGCAGTACATAACATCACAGTAAACTCCATATTTGATATTCGATCAAAATTGCACAAGTACAGTGTGGACATAAATTCACTGAAACAATATTTCTAAGTTTGCAAATATCAAATCTCCTCACAAAAAATGCAGATATGGAACCAACTTATGCAAATCTGATTTATACAAACCAAAGAATTTAATAAGGCAATGATTTCTGTGTGGTACAGCCTTCTGAATGCTGCTACAGCCCTGCATGGACTGCTGTACAGTTTCAACACCTTAAGATAAAAGGTGCAGAAGCCCTCCAAATAAGGTGATCAACAGTAAATGGGGGGTGATCAGCCCGGGAATAATGGCAGATGGTCCTCTTGAGGATGGTGCTCAGCAAAATAATGATTTCAAGGCAGATCGCAGTCCTTAGGTTTTCCAATAACCCTCTGATCAGCAGTTCACCCAACATTATGTCATGAAAAATATGTGAAATGCTGATCGCAGTGTACACAAAATCCTTCAATCTAAAGTTTGCCCTCAAACTGGATGATATCAGCAATAAATAGGAAGGTGTGACACCTCCAAACCCTCACACAATTGTACAGATCTGCCCTAGGGTAGGCGCTCCAAGAAAATGTGTCAAAATTAGCAACAAAATATGCAGAAAGAACATATATATCAGCAACCTTGGGCTTGGTGATGGCTGGAAATAATATTGATAGTCTCCTCCACAAAATGGCGCTCCCGATCTAGCCAAAAATGGTGATGAACAGCAGCAATAAATTCTGAAGAGCCAACATGAAACTCTCCAAATGCCAATCGCCAAGTTTGCTTGTGAATCTACACTCAGCCCAAAATATTCCCAATAACAGCTGATTACTCCTATGAATGATATTGAGGGCTGTGAATGACCAATGGTGCCCCAAGCTCTGAGATTAGCAATGGTGCCCTTTGTATTTGCCTGAAAATAAATCGCCCAGCTGGAAAAATTGTTATAAACTCTTCAAAATCAGCTCCAATGCAACCTCTGTGTGAGGATGTCCTAGAAGGAAATGAGAGTTTCGTCCCCAATTCCAACAAAGAAGTCCAAGAGGGTTTTCATTCTTGGATGCCTAAGATTGGAAACACTGCTCAAATCTGAATATTGGATGGAAAGGATAACCTAAATGATGATAAAATGAAGATAGGCTCCTCCTTGATATACCTTTTCGAATTGGGCCCTTGGGTCCTAAATTTCCCTCCAAGTATTTATAAATAGCTTTAGTTTTTATCTTTATTTAAAGTATTTAAAAATACTATTTTAATACTAGTGTTTAAGAACACCTTTTATTTTAATTATAATAATATTACTAACTACTAAGTTTCACTTAAAATTAGAGATTATTGGGGCCAACTTAAATAATATTATTAATTTCATTTAACCCGATATAGAGGACATGACATATATGGTTTATTATTTTATGATTCATCTTCACTAATTCTAGCTAAAATGTCAGCTGAAGTTAGCAGAAAAGCTGCAGTTATTAGAAACCTTAGGATACAAGGAGCACAGATACAGATGTACTATATTTGTACACTATACATAGATGCACAAAAACAATCATATTTTGTGCTGGAATATAAAAAAAGTTAACATACTTTTGAAAGACAAACTTCTTGAAGGAGAATAAATTGTAGAGCATATGGCACCAAAAAGTTACACTCCACAAAACTGTAGAATTTACTAGCATTTTTTCCTATCAAAATGGGGGTTCTGTGGGTCCCTCGTTCTTCATTGATCAGAAAGAAACAAGTATATAGTTTGAAAGTCATAATTAGAAACAGCCATGAAGCTTAGTGGCAAGCCCAGTGTAGCTCAATGCAACCGGTATCAAACAAGAGCCAAAATATGAGGAACTAAATTTAAAAGACTCCATGACAAAAAAATTATAACCTAAGTAATAGCACCTAGCACCCCATTACTAAAATTGGATTTTTGGAACCAAATTTCGAGTTGTCTGATTCAGTCCAAAATTTTCAATGTTTACTGATTTGTTTTGAAAATTTCACTTTTCAAAATCTTTAAACTTCCCGAATGAATTGAATTTTTCAAACCTGGTAAGTATGCCTAGCACAATCAGTAAAAGGTCCCATGTGACCAAGAGTCAAGTGCATCAATAAGAATCATAAAGGACAAAAAATCAGACCACCCCGAGAAGCGAAATGAGCAAACCCAAACCACTGTTGTGCTTACGCCCTTGATGGATCTGCACCATCACTATGATGGAGCTTTGCCTGCAAAAGCAAATTCTCCTGCATCTCTAACAGGCGCTTCAAGCAATGAATGCCTCACACATTCCTGCCTGGCGGGTCACCTGTGGCTGATTGCTGTTGTTCAGGAAAGGCAGAACAGGGTTGGTTGTGATTGAAGCAGGGACATTTGGTGAAAGAGAGCCATATGTTTATTCATGAACTGGTCATAGTTGCTAGAAATGAGAAACACAAAACAACTGATAACAGCAACATGGACGTGATAAGAAAGGATGTCTGGTGAGTTGTAGGTTAAAAAACGGATTCCCTATACATATAGATATAATATTTTATTTTTAAAGTTTATTTTTGACATTCATCAAGTCTTGACCATGAAGACATGATAAAAGAAGTGTTGCATAAATATAAAATGATTAAAAATCATAAAACAGCCAAAAAATTTGAAAATTGAACAAATAAAAGAACCAACAATATATAATGCTTATTGAGGTAAAATAGATAATCAAATTAAGTCTCAAGATGTGCATTGTGTACTGTATGGAAATCAAAATTGTGTATAATAATCAGTGTTTCTCCAAGTTTCTGGGACAGAGGAACATGAGGATATGGGGAAGCAGTCTTGGGGACAGCAAAACTTTTCCTGAATTTTGAGGACAGTGGGTGGACTGCAGGAGGACTGCTATTAAATAATTTAAATAAGAAGTAAATTGTAATGTACCCTTCTCAAAATAAGATAATAATAAATTATAATATATAAAATACATATAAAATATAAAATTAAAGTTTAATTTAATCAAAAGTCAAGGGGCATGTGAAGAATCATGACTATTGAAGGAAAATATATATATATATAAGAGACACCAAACAAGGAGAAGGAAGGACCATATGAAGAATACATCTTTTATTATCTGATTATTACTCCTTTGGAGCATGGAGCTGTGGTTCATTTAACTTGAGGACGAAACCCCTCGTGGCAGAAATTGAAGGACAAAAATCTTTTTATTTTCCTTGCCAAGTTTGTGGATGAAAACCTCTGACTCAGGCAGATTACCAAATGCATTAAACTGCTGTATACTTGAAGAAAATTGATAATACTACTGAAAATAATACTTGATATAAGTCTGGGCAGATATAATACTATAATTATTAAATGAACAAGTTAAAAATCAGTAATTCTTATTAATAATCAATTGTTCAAGTTTATATGCTGTGTGCTAGGGCTTGAAACCAAAGGAACTAAAAAGGGGACATTACTATTGGTATCAAAGCCGTTGATCTTGCCAGCCTGCAGGATTGGAAACTGACATCTGAGTATAGATCTACAATGGACACATGTAAAGGGAACTTAGGAGAAAGAACATGGATTGGCGACCTAAGTTCTTACCAAAATAAAAAGATATAGATCCTATCCAAGAAGTGCAAACAAAGAGTTATGTAGTATCCCAAATGGGATCTGCCTTAAAATTTCCGATTTATGCCCTAGATTTCTGATTTATATTTCTGCACTTTTCCAATTTAGTTTTTCTGCTCAATCCCTAGGACTGAATTCTGATTTTTATTTTTTGATTTCAAACAAAATATCACAGTGAACATACAAGTGCCCAAACATGACAAATAAACATGCCAAGTGATGCTACCAATTGATATCCGTATCAAACATGAAATCCACCATAAAAACACAAGATAGGGCATCCAAATACAACATACAAATCTGATTTTCTGTAGATAACTTCTGCTATTACAAACTGAATATTCTGGACTGAATTTACAATGAGTTCATGGGCTCAAACATGCCAGACATATGCCCAGATTTCTGCACTATAAATCAGATCTGAAACTATGATTATAAATTTATACATACCAAATATATGCAAAATAGTTTTCAAATACCAAACCCTAGATGGATTCCTCCTTGGTAAGTGCTTAGGGTTTACTGCTCCAAATATGCGAAATCGCCCTCCAAAGGTGGGTGCTCAAGTTTGCTCCAGAGTGGCGCTCCAAATTAGGGAAAAACCCTAATGCAATCTGCTCGCAAAATGCAATAATAATTTTGCTCCAAATCTGATCTTCAAATCTGATTATGCAATGATGCTCCAAACCTCCAATTGTCTCCAATGAAGTGCAATTAGAACTCCGTCATGAGTTCTCCACAAGGTGAGCTAGGGTTTCGTCTAACTCACCACATTCACAAGGGTTTTCGTCCTTGAAATGAAGCCCAACCAAGGTTGCAGCCAAAGAGAAGAATCTCCCAAAATGAAATTCGATATGAATGGATACCCTAAATGACTTGCACTTTACTTTCTTTTATAGCCCTCCCAAAAAAAACCTTAAAAAGCCAACCTCCTTTATTTATTTATTTAATTTTTTTCCTTTTCTCTCCTCCAAACTTGGTGGACCCCAATAAAGTATATTTAATATTTATTTTATTTTGATACAATTTTAGCTGGGAAAATTGCTTACATTAACAAAGAAAAAGATTACAATATATAGAGAAGGTAGATTACTGTAGACATTTAAGATGCCTAACTACCTCAACTACTAACTACTGTAGGAATAGTATATTATTGACCATTAACAATAGATAAATATTATTCTAACACCCTCCCTTAATGGTCAATCGTCTAACTAGCCTACAAAAAACAATCTGCAGGTTTTTTGGTCACAAATTGTTCAGAACACTCTGCTCCTGCTGAGACCCTCCCTGGATCTGCAGAATGTGAATGACCAAGAGAACCAAAAACCGTCCAGAAAAAACAGAGAAGGCTGCCCCCTTCTTTAGAATGCTTTGCAGCAAGAGACAAGAGCCTGCCACTGACTCTGCCACTTAAGAGGAGTCTGCCACCAACCCTCCCAGAATCTGCAGAACTGCTGACTAGAAGTCATCACAAAACGTCCAACCTGATGTTGGGTAACAAAGCTGTCTCTCCTTGAAACCAGAGACACACTGAGAACAACTGCCACGATTTTGAGGATAAATCGGCAAACCGTTGAAACTTTTGCAGAGGAGTAGGATGCCCGAGAACAGACTGCAAGAAGCCAGTGGTGCAGATGTTCGCCCCAACAACTCCAAGTGCGACCAATACAGACTGCAACCAACCACGATTTTTGAGGAAAAAATCGCCAAACCCAAGATTACAAATCATTGTTTTTTCGGAAAAAAAGGTAAAAACCAACTATTAGAGAGCCCTCCCGAATGACAGAAACCCTGACAAGGGTATACAGGAAAAACTCTTAATTTTTTAAGGAGAAAAGTATAAGCCCTCCCGAAATTTTTAAGGGAAAAAAATTATGAAAACCCATACAAATTTTTTTTAAGGGAAAAAATATTTAAACCCATACAAATAATATATATATATTTTTTCGGTAAGGACAAAATTATAAAAACCCAAAAAATCTCTCACCAAGCATGAATTTTGAGACATAAACCAATGCAGAGAATTGAAGACAAAACCTAGAAGATCTAAAGAGTACCTAGAAAATGTTGCTGAAAACCCATAAAATTTCATCAGTACCCACTTGCACAAATTTTGAGGCATGAAAAACTATGCACCTAGAAAAATTGGAGACCAACCTAGTTGAGATCTCAAAAAACCCACCAAGAATCTATAGTCGAAATTTTTTTTCGCCTTGGAACAGAGGGTCAAAACCCTAGACAAAACTTGCAGAAATCCTAGCCGCCATGAAAACAGAATTTTTTTCTTTTGAAATCCGCCAAATTTTTTTGTCCAGCTTCAAGACAATACGTGGGCAAAAGAGATGATGAAAATGCAAACAAAATCCTCCAAAAATCGTGTTCATGGAAAACAAATTGCGCGCTCATAGAAGATCAAAATGCGGCCTTCATTTTCTTTGAAAAACGTGAGCCAAAAGAATAAAAAATGCGCCCCATAGTAGAGAGAACGCGGCGACCAGAGAATACGTCACAAAACGCGACGCCCAGACGCGCAAGTTCCATGAACACGCGGGTAGAAAGAAGACGTGGATTCCAGAAAAATGGTGCCCTCAAAGAGAAACAACGCGTCCAAGAAAGACGACGCAAAAGACACGTCGCACAACCAAGATAAGTGACGCCCAGGAAATGGCTTGAAGAAACCCACAAAAATAATTTTCAGAAACCCTCACGTCCTCACCCACAAATAGAGCTTCGAAGAGATCACCAGCGCATGCGAAAATCTTAACAATAAAAAAAATGATTTTTAGAAATCCTTAAAAAATTCTTTTGAATTTTTAGAAAATCAATTTTTTAATTCTTCAGATTCAATCCATGAAATTTTGTTGATGATTTCCTCATGTGAAAAAAAACTTTAACTTTTTTTCATGAATTACAAAAAAACTTTGCCCTCCCAAAATCCTGGGCCCTCTCGTGAGGGAGTTAGACCCAGACCAGCTATGATACCATGATACAATTTTAGCTGGGAAAATTGCTTACATTAACAAAGAAAAAGATTACAATATATAGAGAAGGTAGATTACTGTAGACATTTAAGATGTCTAACTACTTCAACTACTAACTACTGTAGGAGCAGTATATTATTGACTTGTTGTGACCTAATTCACACCTCGCCCCATTGCAAATGGGGACCCTAGTAGTTTGCTTTTTTAGGGCTTTGTCGTTGCGTCTCAGTTTTGTCTAGTCTTCGTTTGGGGTTTTGGGGTTTGAGTTTTGAATGGTCACTTGAGTCAAGTGAAGGAATTTGAGCTTGGATCATTGTGCAAACATCATCATCATGCTTAGGAGGCCCGAGGGACGAAGATCGACTGTCGTTTCGGTCAATTCCGATATCTCCTACTTTTTGGGGATTGCCCCTCCGGACCCCCTATTTTTTAGGGACTTTATTTTTGGCATTTTTGGCCTATTCTGGACTTCCTATTTTTTAGGGGCTATTTTTAGAAAGTTGCTATTTTGGGAAAAGTTTCTATTTTTGTCAGGGTTTCTATATTTTGAAAGTGCTCGAATTTCAAAAATCCACTCAGAAGTTCCAAAAACTCAATAGAAATCTCAGAAAATCAATTTGAAAATTTGTGAAATTCATGATGAAAATCAGAAAAATGTTGAAAATCTGGAAAAATCAGTCAAGAAATCACAGAAAAAGGTTGAAAATCTGGAAAATTCATGGAGAAATCTGAGAAAATCATGGCAAATTTGCCTAAGTATGACTGAAAATCATGGTGAAAATCATGGAGGCATGAAAAGAAGGCTGAAATTCATAACCAGCATGGAGAAAGAAGAACAAAATCAATGGCAAAGGGGCTTCAGCCAAGTGCGCCATGGGCATGTGGAAATGGCTTGAACATAGGCAAAGTCCGCCTAGCTCACAAGGAAGATGGCATGGCAATATGCCAAGTCCGCCCAATAGCATGTTGAAAAATGGCACAAGGAAGAGGCAAGTCCGCCTTGCCATGGCATGAAGAAGTAGCAAGTCCGCCCTAAGGAGATGGCATGATAGGAAGTAAAGTCCGCCCAGCATAAAAGGAGATGGCATGGAGTAGGGTGAAGTCCGCTCCAAAGGATGGCACAAAGGTAAGCAAAGTCCGCCCACCACAAAGAGATAATGGCATAAACACATGCAAAGTCCGCCCTATAGAGAATAGGAAGGAAGTGAAGTAAAATCCGCCATAGGAAAATGGAGATGGCAATGCTAAGTGAAGTCCGTCATATGAAGATTGAATGGCTTGAACATAGGCTAAGTCCGCCTTTGATAAAATACATGGCTTAACCATGAGAGAAGTCCGCCATACCAAGAATGAGCAAAAAATAAAAATAAATTTTTTTGCCTAAGTTTGGACATTGGAAAATTTAAAAATATGCTTGGCACCTTGAGAAATTCGCCATACTTAGAGAAAATAAAATATTTTTCTAGCAATAATGTGCTTCAAAAATTTTTGCCAATGACTTAGGAAGATGGAAAGAAAATTATGGCGAAATGACTTAGGAAGATAAAAATTATGGCAAAATGAAATTGGAAAGAAAAATTTGCCTAAGGCAATGGCAAGAAAAATTTTGAAAATCAAATTTGCCTTGTATAAAATAAGTGCCATAAAATGAAGGGGTTGAAAACGACACATAAAATAATTATTTTAATTATTTTAATTTTTTATTTTTCAACACCCCAAAGAGATAAACTTTAAAAAATCAAAATTAGAAAAAGACAAAAAGGAACTTTACTGAACTGGCACAAGATTTGGAAACTTTCTCGGAGACTGACGTTGAAGATAAAAATTGCCATCCAGAAGTTGAGTGTAAGACAAGTTCAAACTCGATTTAATGGAAACAATTGAAATTTGCTAAATGAGTCGAACTTCTCATCTTTATAATTGGATTCACTTCTCATTTTTCAATCATTCGATTTTCGAAAGAAAAGTTGTGAGAAGAAAGTTTAGCTGAGGCAAGAAAGTTGAGAAAAGTTTTTAGCAAAGTGAAGAAAGCAAATTCGTACCAGCCAACATTGTGATCATAATCATTTCAGTTTGTCCAGAGAGCCAGGCAGATTTATTTTCTTTACTTCATTTTGGCACGAGAAACTTCGTTAATTCTTTCATTTCCAGCATAAATCTTCACGAAGTTTGATTTGACAACTAGCTGGAATATTTTCAAGTAATTTAAATTTTAAATTTTAAATATTCTCTTTGCTTCTTCTTGCAGATTTGTTTTCAAGAGGATAAAAAATGAAGTTTTCCAGCAAGGGTGCACGGCTGCAGTCAAAGATCAAATCCAAATGGGAGAACATTGTGGACACCAACCTTGGCCACGTTGATTTCGATGATTTCAATAAAAGAATGTACGAAAGTGATGGACGTTTGCCTACGCCAATTGCAAGAAGGATGATGCGCAACGGAATTGTTCATGCAACGGGATTTCCACCAGCAAAGGAGTGTCCAAAACTTATGGTGGAGTGTGCATTGCATTATAATGCACAGGAAAGACAAATAGAAGTGCCTGATGGAAGAGTACTGGCGTACTTGACCGAGCCAGCCATACAAGAAACCTTTGGAATTCCAGTTTACAACCAGACATCCTACCGAATCAAAGATGATGCACTTAAACTTTACCAAAATCAGCAAGACCTTTGTGCATCAAATATAATCAAGTCCTGGTTGCTGAAGCCTAGACCTACTGCCAAAAAGATGCCGAAAAAGTTGGCCAGAACAAATTTCAAAGAAGAATATGGAGACATTGTCTTGTTGCTGAATAGAATGGTGGGCAATCCTCAGGGTGCGCCTTTTGAAGCCTGGATGTACTATTTCGTTGACGAAATAATTTCCGGAGTGAAGATGTTTAACTAGTCTAGAATGATCAGTGACAGTCTCCATGAGGAGTTGGTCAACCTAGAAGAAACCAAAACCTTTCATATGAGCTCTTATATCGTATATCTGCTTGCAAGGACTTGCAAATATGCTGGCTTGGTTTGCAAGGGTGTGGTTGGCAACGGCGAAGGACAATTCAAATCCTATGATTGCTATCCGCAGTTGCAGTTGAAGGAGAAGACACACTTCAGACGAGCACATGACGCCTTCCTTATGTATATCACTCGACTTCTCCAAGGCGGAGCACATCAAAGGCTCACCCGTGAGGCTAAAAGTTTGATTAGCAGATATGGATCTTGGTTCATCCAGTTTCCCAAATTTACCTACCTCAGGATTCAAGGATTCTCAGGACGTCCGTACAGACTGCCCATTTATCCCACCAACAAAATGGTCTTGTTGGAAGTTCTAAGGCAATTGGAGACATCGGAATATCCAAAGGCCAAAACAAAAAGTAGCTGTCACTTTTCCATTTTTCATCGGCAATATGGAAGAATCATGTCCAACGTCGCAAGCAGCAGAGAGTGCTCGACTGGAGATGCAAAAATATCCGTTCATATCCTACAAGCCTAGGAATGACTTTGATCCACTCCATCACATTGGAACTGTGGACGGAGAAAAATACAAGCATCGGATAGACTTAGAAGATTTTTGGCCCAATGCGGCTGATGAATATGATGTGAGGAAAAGACTATGGTCAAGATTGCCATTGAATATAATAAGGGCGACAGAACTCTTCCGAGTACTTGATCAGCTGGATGATGATGGAGTATATGTGCAGCCGGGCTTCAATGAAAGCGAGCCACTTCCTCCTGTAAGGTGGTCTGAGCCTGAGATGGGTGACTTGGCAACATTCATGTGGCCTGTATTCAAATATTCCCAATGGTGGATAGACCAGCAAGTGCAAGTTGTACGGCGGAGAAATGTGCCATTCACATATGAATTGATGGGTGATACAGAGTCCTATTCCTCAAATGCCGGTGCATCTCGTGGAGACAACGAATGCTGCCAACTTGAGAAAAAGAAAAGAGATTTATGATTCTGCAAAGCAGAACAAGAATAAAACAGTAGATGAAGGACCCTCTCAAAAGAGGCACAAATCCAAGCCCCTTCATTCGGCCACGTCCAGAAATATAGATGAAATATTAGCCATGGATGCAGAGTCTTGGGAGCATGTCAGAATTCCTTCTCCAGTTAGAGGTGTGGAGCCAATGCAATCAGAAGATGATGATCAGCCTTCTCCTGCAGGCATGAAAATTCTGGAATCAAACAATGACACGGACATCATGGATGGAGAATTTGAAGAGGGAATGATTTCCGCCCTCAAAGGAATCTAGGAAGACCCATCTGTGGAAGAGATTCAAAATATGCTGGAAATTCAAGATGTGCACGAAGTTCAAAATGAGCAGGATGTCCAGGATCAACAGGAAGATGGAATTGAACAGTCAACCATCCCAGATTGGCTGAAAGAAAGACTAAAGAGAAAGACGCTAGTAGAGGTACCTGAAGAGGATGACGCCACAAACTTCTTGGCTAGGCTAGAGCAAACCGCCACAAGAAAGAAAGCCAAAAAATTTTCTGCCATACAAAGGGATGAGGCTGGCAATCGCACAGTGCAGATAGCAGTGCCTACAACCAATAAATTCCAGGATGAGATTGCCCCGAATGAATATGCCATCACGACTATCGATATGGGTCCAACGACAAAAGGGCAAGAAGTTGAGGACTTGGATAATTCTATTGCAACCATCAAGTCTAGGCTGGAAAGGGAAGTGGCAAAGAAAAGAGAATATAAAAGAGAGATTGAGCATCTAAAAGATTATATCCAACATCTAACTAGGCCACTCAATCAAGGTGACCAGGCAACACTTCCACCTCCAAACTCTTCACAGGAATTGGTTGGAAATTTTGAAGAAGAGTTGACTATCGCCAGAGAAGCTAAGGACTGGATGGCTGGAAAGAAAGATGAGGCGATGGCATTTGCGGAGAAGCTGGCATATGTGTATGAGCAAACTTCCTTCCTGTTGTCACAAGTTACAGACTTAGCGGAAGCATGGGATGGCCTCCAAGATATTCAGAGTAAAATTATCCCATGTCTTCGAGAGTTAAAGGGCATCCCGAAGCAGAGGTTGATTGATGACAGGATTATTGAAGCTGGAGCAACATATGATTTCAGTGGCTGGTATTACGCACTGATTTCACGAGGAGAAGTCCTGGAAAGGGTGAAGCAAGATGGCGCCAAAGTCGAAGAACAGGCAAAAGAGATTTGGAGTAAGATTTACCAGATGGCTGCAGATATGCTTGACAAAGATATTGTCCGAAAGAAACAATTGAAGCCAAAAAATTTAAAAGAACAAGTTCAAAGAATTTTCTCCACCATCTCTGGGCCAATCATGAAAGAAAATTTTACCAGGGCATTCAGCTTCATGAACCAAAATGGGCGATCACTTTTGCAGAATGTGTTGAGAGTTTGGACTTGCTCGAATACAACATCAATGCGCTTCCGGACATTGCCATGGAGGAAGTTAGCTTGATCGTGTCAAGGTTCGCCGAACGTGGTGCTTTGCGAGTGGATAAGGATGCAACTCCAGATGCCTAAAGTTCTCTCTAGTTAACTGATGGATGTTTAGGAAACCCTAATTAGGGTTTAGTTATGTTGAATCTGGGCCATTAATCTCATTTTAATCTTGGCCATTCATTGTAATTCGGGAATGCTATATAAACCCCCCCCCCCTCTCTCTCATTTCATAGATAGAGAGGAGATCATAGACAGATAGATAGAGATTAGATCATAGATAAGTAGATATCAGGAGATTGTAGAGAATAAGAGAGAGTTTTATGAAATTGTTGCAAAAGACTATCTTGATAATAAAGTTCATAATGCATGAGGTGCTTTGAATCCTTTGATTGTCAAATGGTTGCATGGTTGCATATTTCTCTTCCTCGTCTAGTAGATTAGAATTAGAATTTCATTTAAATGTATGTTAAAGAGAATGACAGATTGATAACAAGGGTTAGCGAAACTTAGCTCATACTTTCTTGGAGTGGATGCTTTTCATTCAATGCGTAAAGTTAGACTGAGCTTTATTGTGGATGCTTCAACGTTTACTTCGAATAATGTTGTTCTATTGATGGTATTGTTCGTGGTAAATAAATTTTAAGCACAAATCCCAGAAGATTGCACTTGCTTTGTGTAGTTGTCGTTTAGCGTGGCGAAGCAAAGTATTGTTTATTTGGTTTCACTTAATCCTTGTCGTCTCTTGATTTCATAGGAATAGCATAGGACTCCTAAACCCTTACTCTTTTTTTACCTTTTTTAATCTAAAATCGGAAAAATCCAAAATGATACTGCATTCGCGTCTTTGCTTTCCTGAGTAACTTGCAAAAGTAAATCCCTATTGTGCCCCCAGCAAATCACATCAAACCACAGAGCTTATCCAGACTCATCTTAAACATTGGAATTACCGTATGATCTTACTTGCAGTCTTAGCATATGAGGTAGTTTTTCAAGAGGGGATATAGCGTCTTTGACACTTTATTCTAGAATGTTTGTTGTGTCATAAATCACGCATCAACAAGACCATTAACAATAGAGAAATATTATTCTAACATATTTATTTAATTATATTATTTATATTTTAATGTTATATAATATATAGACTAGTGTTTAAAAACACTATTAAAATAGGGTGGATTTAGGGCAGGAAAAAGGGGACATTTAAGTCAAGATTTAAAAAACCAGCTTTTGAAGCAATTTTGGAGTGGCCAAATTACTCTAAATTCACTTAGTAGAACAAGACAAGATGATCTTGTTTGAAGGGCAGTAGATGATCAGTTGGAAAGGGATGAGTGCAAACTTATTGCCTTTTGTAAATAATATCAAAAGTCTATTATTTATAAATCCTATGTTACTTATGAGGAATAATTGTAGATATTCAAAAGAGAAAGAAGGAATTGATGAAGAAAGAGTCAAAATCACAAGGAGAGTTTGAGGAAGTAATTAGGAAGCAAGAGGAATAATTGAATTCAGAGCCACAAGACATCATGAAGCAAGAACAAGAGGAGCCTAAAAAGCAAGTTGAAGATAAAGATTCCTTGGTAGGAGAAGATGTTTTTTTGGTTTCTAATGATGGAATATGGCACCAAAATATTGATGAAGGGAAGGCAAAAAGGGTTCCAGTTGTTGAATAAGAAGAGTTCAAGTTGAAGGAAGATGCACCAATTCATGCATTATCTTTCAAACTTCCACATGGTGAGTCATTGATTGATTTTTAGAAGAGCATTGAGGATGAATATAGATTTGAGGACATTTTGATTAGCCCAAATTCAAAAGTTTGAGTTACAAAAATGAAGGTGTTGAGGATATCTCAACCAACATTTTTTTGGTAAATGAGGATAACCATTTTGTTTGTGGCCTAAGTATGAGAATATTTCAGACTTGGTGCTTCCTATGTCATTACAAAACTTTTGTCACCATGGAAAACATGCAAAGAGGGGTGATAGAGTAAGGGATACAACTTGCAATATAGGGTATGTGGACTCTTTGTTTCAAGTTCCAAACTATTTTAGCACGTGGAGTCCGAGTGATCTCTTGAGGATCAAAGTGGATAAAGGCATTGAAGATTCAAAGGAAAACATTAACCAAAACCTTTCTAAACCGGATCAAGAAAGTTGGCAATGTTTTGATTCTATAGAATGGAAAAATGACAAGTCTAAAACTATGCAAGGGCATTTGGAAAAAAATGAGGAGTTTCAGATGCATTTAGAAACACAAAGAAAAGAACTCACGGATATAAGAGTTCTATTACAACAAATAAGGAAAGATTTGTGAGACAATCTGAATCATCAAGCAAAATTGTTTGAAGACAAGAAAGACAAAATTGTTTAACAAGACCTAGCATGAGATAGGCAGTTAATGAAATATATTGCAATTTGCATCATTAGAGAGATTCATAATATTTCCAAGATTGATTTGGGATCTTGGTATCTCCAAGAAAGTCAAGTGACGAATTTTTCAGAGCATCTTAGTTTGCAATTGCGAGGACATACAATTTTGGGAAGGGCAAGCTGTAATGTCCCCTTTTCAAAATATGATTATAATAATAATAAATTGAAATATAATAAATTATAAAATATAAAATTAAAGTTTAATGTAATGTCCCCTTATTAGAGACATAAAATGCACAAGTTAGGGTCAAGAAATTTATTTACCAACACCTAATTTTGCACATGTAAATTGCGTTGAGGGCCTGCACACATCATGCATTACCGACAAATAGACATAGTTCCTTAATCCAAATCAAATTAGACAACTCTAGATTGAGCATTTTAAGGATAAGGCAGATGTGTTATCATCTAGTGCATAAACACATCATGAACTAATATGACTTATTACTCTTGATCGAAATAGATCTTCGCCTTGTTTCCTCTTTCCTAACCTCATTGGACGGTAGGTTTACTGTGCCAAGGGCGCGTGCACGATCTCAAATTGGACTCCCTCAAGGTGACCCACCTGTTTTGGGACCGTCCATCAATGGAGCGATTTACCAGCTTTTCCCTCCACAAACTCCCTATCCTTATTGAGTGCTAGCGAAAAGGAAATTTTGGCCCGAAGTCTATTCTTCAAGGTAAAGTCATAATAGCTCATGGTATACAATAATTGCTGCAAGCATCATTATTGGATAATCGCAAATAATATTATATATATATATAATTGTATGTGTCCACCTCCTATGAGATTGTTATGAGTCTCAATATATATATATATATATATATAATATACTTATCAATTGCCAAAATATATTTATCAAACAGATGAATACACAACAACCATTTTTTTTATATATATATATATATATATATATATTCAATATATATTAATTGCCAACTGTCACTAAATTCTTAATTCATTTACTAAGCATTTATTTATTATTAGTTAATTACCTTTGACTGACTTTCATATAAATTTTAATAATAAATATAAATAGTAACATGTATAATATTACCATTCTGAAATAATATTATTAGAATTCATACCCACAAGTATAAGCTATTATTTTGATCCACATCTTGATTTCATAATGTATTAACTGATTAATATTTTATTCCATAAAATACTTACTAAGATTTCATTATGTATTGGACTGATTATTATTTTATTTCATGAAATACTTATTAAGTCCTTATCTACATCCTTAATATATTCACTACACTAATCAATCGTATTCAGAAATTCTTACCTTGTTTGCTGTTTGTCTGCCCATATTCCTTTCCAAGATATCACAGGCTGTAGAAATTAGAAAAGTCTCTGGAATGGTTCGATGGTTTAGAATATATTCAAATGTTCCACCTTTTTTCCCATCCCTTAGAATGTGACTAGATATTCCTTTCTATATTCCTTCTTTTTCCATCATACTCTTGCTTGCTGCCCTGCGTCAGATTAAAGAGGATGTTGCTGGCAGTATATATTCTTTTATCCTCCAGTCGATGGGTGATGATTTTCTTCTTTTCCTCCATTCGATCAGATACCTTCTTTGTTTGCAGTGATCCCCTTAAATATTGGTGATATGGAGGGACGTGTCTCTTGAGTTGTCTCCTTTGAAAAAAGTTTGACTGCTGGGGGTGCATCGTTTGGCTTTCAAGTGCTAGTTGATGGTGATCGCTGCCTTGTAAGGTAATAAGTTTATAGAAATATATGTTTTAAACTTTATTCTTAATTATAGTGTTAATACCAATGATTGTAAGTATAATGATATTATTTTTTTATTCTATTTTTTTATACTTATAATAATTGTATTATGAATAATATCATCTAATATTTATATTGTTAATTATAATATTATATTGATAATTATAGCTATAATTGCTAATGTGTATATATATATATGTGTGTGTGTATATTTATTTATTTATTTGTTTTTTCCTTTATCTTGAAGTTTAGATATATTATATGTATTTCATCGATTAATATTATAGTAGATAATATTATGATATATATTATAGAGAACCATGATGTAGATAATAATGATTAAATCATATTTAATTATAATATTATCTATAATAATTATAGTTGTATTTAAATTGCAATTTCTTGACTTTGGAGTTTGATATTTATTTGTGTTCAGATATCTTTGGTGTTGCAGTTTCGGGGGACATGACATTTAATTAATCAAAAGTCAAGGGGCATGTAAATAATCATGACTATTGAAGGAAAAATATATTTAAGAGACACCAAACAAGGAAAAGGAAGGACCATATGAAAGAATACATCTTTTATTATTTGATTATTACTCCTTTGGAGCATGGAACTGCAGTTCATTTAACCTGAGGACGAAACCCCTCATGGCAGAAATTAAAGGGCAAAAACCCTTTTATTTTCCTTGCTGAGTTTTTGGACGAAAACCCCTAACTCAGGCATATTAAGAAATTATTTCCCAAAGGCATTAAACTGCTGTATACTTGAAGAAAATTGACAATACTACAGAAAATAATACATGATACAAGTCTGGGCAGATTTCGAGTATCCAAAGCAATTTAATAAATTCAATTTTGACAGTAATTATTAAATCAACAAGTTAAAAATCAGGAATTCTTATTAATAATCAATTGTGCAAGTTTATAATCTGTGTGCTAGGGTTTGAAACTAAAGGAATTAAAAACAGGACATTACATAAATGCAATGTGCTGAATTTGCAGTGACAATCCTCACCTTTTTAGCTTTTAAGGGGTTTTCTCATTTTCTTTCCTTAGGAAGTTAACCTTTTTTAGTTTTACTTTTTTGTTTTAAATTTTGTGCACTGAAAAATGAGAATGCCCCCTCCAAGTCCCTGCAATGTCACCTGGACCGTTGGGGATATGTGCCCATGGAACATTGATAATGATCAAATATCAATATTATTATTCAACAAAAGCCCTATATGTTTTAAGGAAAGTTTGGAATCTGAAATAGTAATAATACTGAACATAGATGATAGAAGACACTATTTAAATGAAGATATAGACACTTCAAAAATGGGGAGGGACATATCTCTGTCAATTTAATCAACTTTACTTCCACAGCCTCTATGTTCTATTCAACAAACACACAAAAAATGAGCTTTTTGTAAGCCTCAAAGGAAGTAACAGAGTTAATTAAGACCTGGAGTTATAAATAGATACTTAGGCACTGACATTGTCCTGTTAACAATGGGGAACTCCCAAGATGGTCAACCTGTTTGCGGCTTAGCAGCTCAAGTGGAAATCAGACAGAAGGGTGCTCAGTATCAAATTCTATTTAGTCATGCAAATCATGTGAGCTGTGCAAAGGATGATGAATATCTAATGTAACTATAGGACTCTTGTAAATTTGTAGGATACTTAAACATACAATGCCTGATTTTTGCAATGTACAGTTTGGGGCTTTGAGTGCGAGACAATGTGCATTCCACAATGATGTTTAATATCTTATTTATTCCTATATCTTTTGAATGTGCTATACATCAATATCAACAGCTCATGAGGTCGTACATTTGCCCAGAAAGTTGGGTTGTGTAATAACATAATATCTCATAAAAATCTCTGTTTTCAAGAAGTTCATATATCTTGAACTTAAACGTGAATTAAAGATTTTGCTTTATGTTTCTGATTTTAAGAGATTTGTTTTTTGAAGGACAAGAAAGCATATCTTCATATCCTCAGTGCTGAAGGTGACGAATGAAATGTTAGACATTAAAAACTTAGAAGCTCTACTATTTGGGCAGTACTGATTCTCGACAATATTAGTTCAAATTAAGCCTTGTCTTATTTGAGTGTGATCAACATACCTTGGCAGTATTGGGAACTCTCTTCTCTGTTGTTCTTTAGCAAAACGGTTGGTTCCACAACATGCTTCTTTACTCTCTGTAGTTTTTCTTTTCTTCTCAACCCTCAAGAACAGAGTGTAAAAATGAATGTTTTGAAAGAGGGCATTTGTTTTATGTGGATTGCTTGTCATTATAACATCTATGAAGCATGTCAACCATGACACCTGAAATTTCCAACAATTATTGGTCCAACCTAGGTGCCAATGAGGACATATAGGGGCATGCTTAATCATGAATCTTAAAACCTCAAGTGATGCTTGCATCATGAAGAATGATGTCCTCTAGCCATGTCCAGAATGATGCAAGCTGCTAGGATTCTTCCTTCCTTCAAGATGGGGTTAAAATTCAATCCAGGTAAGAGCCTTTTTACATACCTCCAGTGATAGATTGAGAGTTCTGTTGTGACCTAATCACACATCGCCCCACTGCAAATGGGGAACCCTCCTTTTTAGTCTTGGTGTTAGAGTCGGTTCTGGCATTAGCTTCAGTTTCTTTGAGTCTCTTTCAAGGCAGAGATGGGTTGGCACGTTCAAGGTCTAGGTTTGAGTTAGAACTTGTCAAGATTTGTGATGGCTGAGTAGGTCACATCAGTGCTCGGAGGGTCAAATGAAGTTTCTGATGCCACAGGAGTGCTCAAAAGGGCTGTTGTAGTAAAAACGATTGCTCAACGGGCGAATTAAGACAACCTTGCTTTTTCAGAAAAAAAGTTGCTTTTTTGCTTTTTCGAAAGTTCCATTTTTGGCATTTTGGGACCAATCGGGGATTTACTATTTTTAGAAATTTTGCTTTTTGCTTTTTTCTATTTTTAGTAATTTCTATTTTTAGAAAGTGCTAGGGTTAGGGTTTCAAAGGTAGCAAGGCAGCTATAAAGTTCGCCCCAAGCAAGAAGAAATCCTCTTCAAGACATAAAGTTCGCCCATGATGAAATCCAGTTGAAATTCACCCATGATGGAAAATCTAGTTGAATTCTTGAGAAATCCAGTTGCGAGGTAAAATCCACTTGAAATAAAATCCATCGAAGATGAAATCCACTTAAAATAACATGAAATCCAGTTGAAGTTCGCCCACCTCCAAGAGTGAAATCCAATTTGATGAGGCAAAATTCCAGTTGGTCGAATATGTTTAAAAGTGGAAATTCAACTCGAAGTGGATAAAATTGGCTAAGGCAAATGATGGAAAATCCAATTAAAACCTTAAGAATTCCATGTTGAAGTCTTCAAAATAAAAAATACCCCCTTAAAGTAAGAAATCTGCTTGAAATGATGAAAATTCCAGTTGGAGGGCGTATTTCCCAAGGAGAAACTCATAAAATTGACTAAGGCATGGAGTCTGCTTGGAGAAGGAAGGAAAATCTAGTTCCGAAGTCAAAAATTCCACATGAAGGTCGATTTTCCTAAGCAAGGTAAAATAAAAATAACTTAAGTTTTTATTATTATTCGAAAACTTCACAAGCAAGCAGAAAGGGCGCCTAAGGAAAAATCAAAAAAGAGGATAAGTTTTCTTTTTGTTTTTTTGTGATAAAGCAACCAATCATGAGTGAGGTCGAATTCTTTGAAAAAGGAAAGGTTTTGATTATAAAAGGAGGCGCTTGGAGAGTTTTTTTTATTATTCACAAGTTAAAGTTTCTCTCGGCAAGCTTCAGCACAGCCATAGGTGTCCTTCTTCAACTTTGCATGAGCTGCAAATCTGATCAATCTAGGCACAAGAGGTCAAATACTCTCTCAAAATTCTAGATTTCTCATGCTTATGCAGGATTATAAGCTGCGAATTTGGAGAAGAAAAAGAATTTAAATCTTGAGTTTGCAGATAAACTCCAGTTTTAGGCTCACAAATTCCAGTAAAATAATTTAATTTCTTTGAATTTTCTTGAAAAGACAAGGGTTGCTAATAGGAATTCATTTTTATTTGAATTTATTTTCTAATCTACCCTTGCAATCAAGTTCTGGAATTTTAAATCAATTAATTAAAGCGCCCCCAACTTTAAAATATTAAGTATAACGCCTTCTGTACAATTTATACACGTTTTTTAACTTCAAGCTTCATACAGGCGCTATGTCTACATCAAAGAATGTCAGAGGAGTAGTTAGAAAGAATCAAGTGAGGGAGGTTCTCAAAGGATTTAATCCAGAATCTCAACTATCATCCAAATGGAAGAAAGTTGCAGACACTAACTTCGAATAATTCAACATAATCTAGCACAAGAAAAGGATGTTTGGCACCTAGAATGAAATGCCTACGCCCATAGTAGCAAACATGATCAAATGCAGACTTCGCCAAGTGGCTGGTTTTCCACTTGCAGTTCAATGTAGTGAGCTGATAGTTGAATGCGCCAAAAGATATGATCCACAAGCATGATCCATCAAAGCATCTAATGGGATCACTTTGGCTTATTTTACTGAAGATTTAGTTAGAGAAGTGTTTGGCATTCCTCGTTGTCACAAAATGTTGAGCATAACTCAAGAGGAATCACAAGCGATGTTTGATCAAGCGAAGGAGGCTTGTATGGATATAGTCAACACTAATTGGGTCAAGGAACCAAAGAAGCATCGCTCTAAGTTACCCAAGAGGCTGATTTGCACTGATTTCAAAGAAGAGTATAGTGATATGATCCTTATGCTAAACAAAATTATGGGTACTCCTCAAGGGGTGTTCTTTGAAGTTTGGATGTTCTCATACGTGGAGGAAATTGTGTTGGGAATGGAAATGATAAATTGGGCTAAATTGATAAGTGACAATATTGATATTCAGCTGAGAAATCTAGAGAAAACCAAGACCTTCTACATGAGTTCCTACGTGGTGTACATCTTAGCCTGGTTTACAAAGTATAGAGGGTTAATCTGCAAATGAGAAGTAGAGCCTCAAAGTAACCAATTCAAGGCGTACGATTGTTACCCATAGCTACAATTGCACTATAAGGACAATTACAAAATAACCAATGATGTATTTCTCATGTACATCTCTCGGCTACTTCAAGGAGGAATCCATAAGAGGTTGTCCAGGGAGGCTATGACGTTGCTTGAAAAATTTATGGTTCATTCAATTTCCAACCTTCACATATTTGAGGATCCACGGATTTGCAGAAGCTCCATATAAACTCCCACGATACCCGATAGATAAGGTGGTTATGCTTGAAGTTGCAAGACAGTTGGTTCACTTGGATTCCGTCCAAAAGAAATAAAATAAGCAAGGAGTGCATTTTCCTATTGTGATTGGGAAGATGTTGGAAGTCTGCCCTTCATTGCAAGCAGCCAAGACAGCCAAATCAGAATTGCAATTTTATAAATTGGGTATGTATATACCAAGGTCAGATTTTGATCTATACTTGAGAGTTCACGGAAAGAAGTCACTTCATGTTATGCAAATAGAAGACTACTGGTCCAACTTAGTAGATGAATATGGAGTAAGAAAGAAGATGTCGTCTAGAATTCCAGTAGATCTTGTGAAGAAGTGTGACTTATTCCCTGTTCCTGACTAGGTGAAGGATAACGGAAAGTATGTACATCCCCAATTTGAACAAGAAAAGAATAAGCCCATCTTATTGCCGAATTGGACACAACCTGAGTTGGAAAATTTGAGTGTATTAATGAAGGATATTATAGCTAATTCCAGGGAGTGGGTAGATCACCAAATCAACAGATTGAGAAAAGAAGGCATCTCCCTTACCTACGCCAAACTAAGCAGTGAAGGAAGTCAGGGTGAAGCAGCTGAATTCAAAACAAGAGAGGAAGGTCTTAGTGAACTTCCAAGTTCAAGTAAAAGGAAAGTAGTGACTAAAGATCTTCAAGCAAAGGCAAAAGAGATAGCAAGTGAAGAGTCAGAGATTAAGAGGCA